>JAUFNR010000312.1:0-46728 GCA_031216915.1 Pictodentalium vernedei | reverse complement strand
GTCGCGTTGGATGATTTCCTTCTGAACGTCTAGCTTAGCTAACTCAGCGTCCACTTTGCCCCACGACTGTTGTGCGCACCATGCACTGCGTACTTCGTAGTACTCAGCTTTTACTTGGTGGTATTTTGCCATACCGTCAGCACGCTCAGCAGAATCATATGCAGCCTCGTATGCTTTTTCACGCAACATACGTGCGTAATCAAATAAAGAGTCAGCGATTTGATATAAGTCAATGTTAGTTTCAGTATTCATAATATTTATCCTAAGTAATTAAGTTATGTGGCTTGTTTGTTGACCACGTGTATATAATACCACAACCGACCGAACCAGCAAGCACTCTACATGATAGTAATAGGGGGGTACAGGCCCCCCGCCCACCCCACCCCGCCCCCATGTATATATCCGTTGCTCACATAACAAAGGCCAAATTTACCAATGTTAATAAAATGTTAACAACTCACTTAAAAAGACCCCGCCCCCTCAGAAAATAAAGCCGAAAAAATTTTTCCAGTTTCCAACGACTTGCGTCTCAGCCCAAACGTCAATATAATCAAGGAAGAACCTAATAGGATAGTCACATGCACTCAGCAATTTACCAAGACACCTTATTGCGTTCAGTAGCACTTAGTATTGCCCGGAATAATCTCGGTGCAATGCGACCAGAGAAGGAAGTTATCTCTGGCGAGGGCATAACTGAGCAAGATTTTGTAGCAATAAAGGCCAACCCGCAGTTTAAGCGGTACGTAGACTCGTTCACTAAAGAATTATCGGAGTCAGGCTTCGGCTTTGCGGCGAAAAGTCGTGTTTTAGCGGAAGATTTACTGCCAATTGCCTACCATATGGCGCGTGACCCGGATGTACCAGCCGCGGTACGTGCAAAAATGCTAGAAAACATCGTCGAATGGGGCGATTTGAAGCCTAAAAAGAGCGATATGTCAGTGCAAGCCGCTGGCGCAGGCTTTAGTATCACCATAAATTTGCCAGATACGAATAAACCCGCAGAAAACTGTGAAAAGGTGATTGAGTATGCGCAGGAAAGTGAAGAATCTGAAGAAAGTGAAGAAATCACGCCAAAATTACCTAATATTGGTGAGGAAATACCTGAAATAGTGGAATTCACGTCCAAAATACCCGATATTAGTGATTTATTTGATGCTGAAGAACATGGTGAGGACTACCTAGAATGAGTGGAAATAACGTAAATTATACCCCTCCACCGAGCCTTGTACCGTTCTTAACGTGCCAAAATTTCATATCGTTGATTGCAGGCCCAGTAGGTTCGGGTAAGTCGTCCGCCGCAGTAATAAAAATTGCGTATATGGCCAAAATGATGAAAGCAGGAGATGACGGTATCCGTCGTTCCCGGTGTGTAGTGGTCCGTAACACTAACCAGATGCTTACAGATGCCACGATTCCTACCTTTACTACGTGGTTTCCCGAGGGGATAGCAGGTACATACGCTAGAACGAACAAAGTATTCACTATGAAGTTCGACGATGTAGAGTGTGAGGTGCTATTTCGTGGGCTAGATGATGCAAACGATGTTCGTCGGCTACTGTCGCTTGAAGTGAGCTTCGGGATGCTAGATGAGTACCGGGAAATTCACCCTGATATCTTCAACGCACTGCAAGGTCGTGTGGGTCGTTACCCTTCGATGGCTAAAGGTGGTTGTGTGACGGATGATGGCACGCCTCACGCACATGTGTGGGGAGCGACGAACGCGCCGGATATGGATACGTTCTGGGAGCGGTACATGACTGAGCCGCCCGAGACAGCGAGTATTTACCTACAGCCAGATGCGCTAAGCGACGAGGCTGACTGGAAACAGAATTTGATTGAGGGCTATTATGAGAAGTTGGCTGAAGGCAAAACTGATGACTGGGTTGACGTGTATATTCGCAATAAGTTTGGTCGTTCTCTTGCTGGTAGTGCCGTCTATGAAAGGTCGTTTATCGAGGACTTTCACGTGGCTCAAGGGGAACTCGCTCCTATACCTTCTTCTGACTATCCTATTATTGTTGGCATTGATTTTGGACGCACCCCCTGCGCCGTATTTAAGCAACGTGACGCACGTGGGCGGGGTACTGACACTATCGGAAGTAACATCCGAGAACATGGGGATTGAGACGTTTATTCGTGAAAAGCTTACCCCACATGTGTCTAGGTATTATCCCGGGTACGAGATGGTCTGTGCGCCTGACCCCGCTGGGTTTATGAAACAACAGCTTAATGAGCTAACGCTTGTTGACGCGCTTAAAAAAGCCGATACCAGTGTGTTAAGCCGCCGAGTAACAAGCCAGAGTATCGCATAAGTGCGGTAGAACGTCTGTTATCACAGCAGATTGATGGCAACGCCATGTATTTAATTGACCCGGGCTGTACGATGTTATTGAAAGGGTTTCGCCATGGTTATCGGTATAAGAAAAAGCGCAACGGCGAGCTAGAGGATAAACCGGATAAGAACGAGTATTCTCACATCCACGACGCTAACCAGTATGCCGACAGTATACTCGACTTGCAGTTTAGGGGTTCCGTCGCTTCACAACAACGTAGAGAAGTACAGAAGGTAAGGTATCGATACACTTGATATAATAGTGTATGAAAGATACAATTAGCATAGAGTACTCTGGAGACAATTTATGCAACCCATGATGGCGCTGATGCCCGCTAAAAGCGTGGCTGATATGGAAGCCGAAGCTAAACAACGTAGTGACGAGCTTCAAAACCAAGAATATATACAAGGCTTAGCGGCCCACGCGCGTACGCGTTGGGAAGAAGCACGCGATGCAAAGCAAGACCTTGAAGAACGCATGTTACAGTGTGTTCGTCAGCGCAATGGTGAATATGACCCTGATGTCCTAGCGGAGATTGAGGAACAGAGTGGTTCGGACATTTTTGTCCAGCTTACCTCAGTCAAATGCCGTGCGGCGACATCGTGGTTACGCGATACTCTGCTAGGTACTGGTAGCGACAAGCCATGGGCCATAGAGCATACTCCACAGCCAGAACTCCCCCAAGAAGTACTACAGTCTCTACAAGCGCAGTTATCGACGGAAATCATGGGTGTTGTCCAGCAAACAGGGCAGATGCCATCCGAAGAAGAATTACGCCAGATTGCGATGTCGATGAAAGACGAAGCGATGAACTTGTCTCGTGAAGAAGCGGCTGAGCGTGTCAAGCGTATGGAACTCAAGATGGAAGACCAGCTTATCGAAGGTGGTTGGACCAAAGCATTTAACGAATTTATCGATGATATCGTGACATTCCCATTCGCCGCACTAAAAGGCCCTGTTAAGCGTAAGCGCAAGGTACTGAAGTGGGAGGAAGGTGCACTCGTACCGAAAGAAGAAATTAAGAATGAGTGGGAGCGAGTTGACCCATTTAATCTATATTGGGCACCGTGGGCATGGGATATTAATGACGGTTATGTGATTGAACGCCACCGCATGACTCGTGAAGACCTACAGGCACTGATTGGTGTACCGGGATACAACGAAGACGCTATCCGCACTGTATTAGCTGACTTTAATGTCGGCCAGACAGGTGATTGGCTATGGATTGACTCATCTAAGGCAGAAGTCGAAGGTAAGAGTGTTTCTGAAGCTGTTCATACTAACGACCTAATCGACGCATTGCAGTTGTGGGACTCCATCGAAGGTAAATTATTACTAGAGTGGGGCGTAGACGAGTCTGAGATTGAAGACCCGAGCATGAGCTACCCTTGTGAAGTGTGGTTAGTTAATAATACAGTCATTCGCGCGGTATTGAACTATGACCCGCTGGCGCGTAAGCCGTATTATCTCACATCTTATGAAGCGAAGCCGGGTTCAGTAGACGGTAAAGGTGTAGCTGATTTATGTAGAGATTCGCAAGCCATGGTAAATGCCACAGCGCGAGCGTTGGCGAATAACATGGGTATATCTTCGGGACCGCAGGTTGGTGTTAATATTAGTCGACTGCCTACAGGCGAAGACATTTCTGATATGCACCCTTGGAAAATCTGGCAGTTCCAACAGTCTGAATACAATGATGGCTCACCGCCGTTGCAGTTCTTCCAGCCTAACTCGAATGCTAATGAGTTAATGTCTGTGTTCGAGAAGTTCTCAGAACGTGCAGATGAAGACACGATGATTCCAAAGTATATGACGGGTGGTCATACGCCCGGCGCGAGCCGTACATCTTCTGGTTTATCGATGTTGATTAGTAACGCAGGTAAAGGTATCAAGCAGGTTATTAACAATATTGACCAAAATGTAATCATTCCAGCGATTCAGCGCTTGTATCACGATAACTTACGCTACTCTGAAGACCCAGAATTAGTGGGCGATGTCCAGATAAATGCACGAGGCGCGTCTAGCTTAGTAGTTAAAGAAGCAGAAGCTATCCGTCGCAATGAGTTCTTACAACTAGTACTGAACAGCCCAGTAGCACAGCAGATTGTTGGTATGGACGGAGCGGCAGAGCTACTTCGTGATGCGGCGGGTAACCTAAATACTAACCCAGACCGTATTGTACCTGACCGTCAGCGTATGACGCAGATGCAACAGCAACAGCAAGTTATCGCACAGCTACAACAACAATTAGCGATGATGACTGGCGAAATGCAACAAGAGCAGGCGGGAGGTCCTCAGCCTGAAGCTAAGAATATGTTCGATGATGGCTCACAAGTTGGCGGTCGCGAAAGTAATTTTGTTAGCCCACGCCCTAATGGGGCTTGACGGTGAGTAACCACTAGGTTTATCATATGAGTATATTCTTAGACAGTAGGTCAGAAAAGAAACACGTCCAAGCCCTAAACAGATGTAGGGGCGAGGACATGAGAAATTTAGTTGAGCTAGTAGCACTCAAGCTTGAGGAAACGAAAGACTCACTTGTGATAGCTACAGACACTCAACATATACACAGACTACAAGGCAAGGCGTCTGTGTTGAAAGAATTTCTTGAGGCCATCGATAAGGCCCAAGAAGTATTGGAGCGTTATAAATAACGCAATTTAAAAATCCGAGCAAACCATTACGTGAACCGCACACCGTTATAGGAGCGCGAAGCAGAGTTGGAGCTAACAGGAGTATGTTATGGCTATACCACGCCAAGTTGAAGCTAAGCTTAAAGAGCTTGAGGAAATTGAGAAGCAGTTACAACCAGAATCAGCGACACAAGAAACTACAGAGGAGCCAATTGAGGCTCAACAAGTAAATGAAGATGTGCAAGCTGACACTGAAGTAACAGAGCCAGAACAAGAACCAGAAGTTGCTGAGAAAGAGCCAACGAAGGTTGAGGAAAAGCCAGAAAAACCAGAAGAAGACGCTTCTGTGTGGAAACAAAAGTACAAAACCCTACAAGGTATGTACGATAAAGAGGTTCCACGACTTCATTCTGAAGTGAAAGAGCTTAAAGCAGAACTTGAAAAAGTCTCTAAGAGCTTAGAAACCAAGAAAGAAGAAACAAAAGCTGTCGAGAAACTGGTTACAGATGAAGACGTACAAAACTTCGGAGAAGACCTTATAGAAGTTCAGCGCAAGGTCGCCAAAGAAGTTGCCGCGGAGTATGATGCCAAGCTTTCTGCCTATGAAAATAAGATTACGGCACTTGAAGAAATGCTAGGTACGACCCAAAGTAGCGTAGCGGAAACCTCGTTTGAAGCGCGTTTACACCGTCTAGTACCAGATTTTGGTACAATTAACGCAGACCCTAAGTGGATTGCGTGGCTAGACGAAGTAGACCCAGTACTACGAGGCCCAAGACGCACAGTGGCAGAGCAAGCGTTCCAAAGTGGTGACGCTGAAGGTGTGGCATACTATGTTGATATGTTTAAAAACACATTAACGCCAGAGCCAGCACCGGAGGAAAAACCAGCGAAGAAAGAGCTTGAGCGTCAGATTCAGCCGAGTCGTAAGACGGCTAGTACTACACCGACATCGCAAAAAGGTAAGACTTATACATCGGCGCAAATATCGCAGATGTTTAAAAAAGCCGTTGCGTTGAGTAGCACAGGTCGTGTCGCCGAGGCAAACAAACTTGAAGCTGAAATTGATGCCGCCTACATGGAAGGCCGTGTAAGTGGTTAAAAACCAAACTTTGTTTAACGTTTAATATATTAAGGAGCCTATCATGGCCGCTGTATATCCAGTAACTGGCGATTTCGCCACAAGTCAGAGCTACTCTGGTGCGTTCATCCCTACTTTATGGTCGGGTAAATTATTAGCTAAGTTCTATCAGAACACTATCCTTTCTGAAATCACTAACACTGATTACGAAGGTGAACTGAAGAACCAAGGCGATACTGTACGTATCCGTTTAGCGCCTTCAATCTCTATCCAAGACTACACTGCTGGTCAATCTCTTAACTATGAAGTACCTGAGCCTATCTTCCAAGATATGCAAGTAAACAAAGGTAAATACTTCGGTGTTCAAGTGAACGACGTATTAGCATACCAAGCGGACATGGACTTAATGAACATGTTCACTGAAGATGCGGCTAAGCAGTTAAAAATCTCTATTGAGAATGAAGTTTTCTTCAACTCTTTCGTGACTGAAGGCCCTGCGACAGCTAACGAAGGTGCTACTGCTGGTGCAATCTCTGCATCTTACAACCTTGGTACTGACATCGCGCCAATCGACCAGTCTACTGCTGAGAATGTTTTAAACGCTATCTTACGTATGGCTTCTGTTCTTGATGAGCAAAACGTACCTGAAGATGGCCGTTTCTTAATCATCTCTCCGTATGACCGTCACTTATTGATGCAATCTAACATTGCTCAAGCGTACTTCACTGGTGACAACGCTTCTACAATCCGCACTGGTAAAATTGGCCAGTTAGACCGTTTCTCTGTATACGTTTCTAACTTATTGCCAAAAGGTGAGGCTGGTAAAGCATTAGTTTCTGGTCTTGACGCTACTTCTGGTGGTGCTACTTTGACTGACGCTAAAGCACGTCGTTTGATGGTTGCTGGTACTACACACGCAACTTCATTCGCGATGACTGTTGATAAGACTGAGCCTCTACGTAACCAAACTGATTTCGGCGACATCGTTCGTGGTCTTGCAGTATATGGCCGTAAAGTTATCAAGCCTGAAGCGCTTGTTGTAGCTCAAGTTGGCTCAGCTAGCTAAGTAATACTTAATAGTGTTATACTACAAGGGAGCTTCGGCTCCCTTTTTGTTAATGGAGAAGATTATGATTAACGTACTTGAGTTGATGAAGCAACTTAATGGCGAAATTTTGGCTAACAAAGCACGCGTTACCTATGACGGTAAAGTAGAAATTATTGGCCGTTTGATGGGCACTGAGTGGGAAATCACAGAGCGCGGAACTAAGATATCGCACGAGTGGAACACCAAGCAAGCAGAGGCTGTTAAAGCGGAGCCTAAAGCAGAGCCCGTTAAAAAGAAACCAGCTACTAGAACTCGCAAATCTACTAAATAGTTGGTAAAATTACACTAGCGTTTAAATTGTGAGGCTACCATGATTAGTATTGATGAGTTTTTCCCGAGAGTCCTGCCGTATGTACCGGGGTGTTCCGAGCCTTTGGCACGTCAGGCTATCTTAGACTCAGCTATTCGTTATTGTGAAAAAACGCTTATCTTGCGCCAATCATTAGATAGCTTCAACACAATTAAGAAACTAGTTAGCTACGACTTAGAGGCACCGAACAACCAGATGCGGGTCGCCCGTGTACTGAGTGTCGCTATCGACGGCAGAGAGATAAAAGGTATTTTTGAAGAAGACGTACCACTGCTATCTGACGACGAAGGTAAACCTACAGGGTTTTACACTACGCGTGTCGACTCTGAGTTCGTATTGAATTTATACCCTAAGCCGGATAACAAATATAAAGTCGTTGTTACTGTGGCTCTAGCACCTACAAAGAACGCTAGCGCTTTAGAAGATGACTTATACAATGTGTTTTCTGAAGGGGTTATAGCAGGGGCTATCGCGAATATTGCGAAAGTTCCTAACATGCCATTCTCTAGTATGGACGTCGCTATGGCGAAAGAAATGGAGTTGGCCAAGTATATGCACGAATCTCGCGTAGAGAGCTACTATGGTCGTATCCGTGGTGGCACTCGCGTGAAAACTCGACCATTAGTGAGGTAATTCATGGCTTTATCAGCTCAATCTATCGTTCGCCGTGTAGTAGATACACTGCAAGATACGACCTCGGTTCGTTGGCCTATTCCTGAGCTAGTTCGCTACCTCAACGATGGTCAACGAGAGGTTATTCTATACCGCCCAGACGCGTCTAACAAAAACGCGTCTCTAACTTGTGTAGTAGGGGCCAAGCAGTCTCTACCAGCAGACGGCGCTAAACTTATCGATGTCATTCGTAACACTGGTGCTAACGCTAATAATGAAGCGGTCCGCCAAGTTCCACGTGAGATTTTGGATACACAAATCCCTAATTGGTATGGTTTGGCAGGTGTGGATACTATTGTTCACTACACTTACGACCCGCGTGACCCGAAGGTGTTTTATGTATATCCACCTGCGACTACTGACGCGCAAATCGATATTAATTATTCTGCATTCCCTACAGATGTAGCTGAACCCGCTGATGGTTCTGATTTTACTGACGTAGCAGGCAATATTGATATCCCGGATATCTATGGCAACGTATTAATCGACTATATCTTATACCGTGCATACACTAAAGACAGTGAGTACGCAGGTAACGCACAGCGTGCGCAAGCACATTACGCGGCGTTTTCTAACGCACTAGGTATCGAGCTACAAGGTACGGCTGGCGCGGCACCTAAAGTATAGGAGTAGGTCATGGCTTATATTGACACAATTAAGTTGGTTACGGGCGACACACTGCCCGACCTTCGCTTTGAGCTAAAAGATGCGTCTAAAGCACCTGACGGCCAACGCTATGATGCTAACGACTCTGATACTTGGGCTCCGATAGATTTAACTGGCGCTACAACTAAACTACGTATTCGTGAGATTGGTGAGGCTACCATCCTGAAAGAAATTAGCGGTGTTACGTCAGATGAAACTGGTGGTATTGTTATCTTTCCGTTTACTGGAACGCCGTTCCTAAATGATGGGTTATATGAAGGCGAAGTAGAGATTACTTTTGCTGACGGCGGCATCCAAACAATGTATGATTTAGTTAAGTTCAAAGTGCGCAGTGATTTTGATTAATGTCATTCAAGGTAACGAAGACCGAACCACGAGGCTCTGCTAAAGCCAAAAAGATAGCGTCTAGTGTTAGTGTTGTAGACGCTACGGGTTCTGTTACCTATACAGACGCGGCGGGCACTGTATCCCATGTTGATTTGCTATCTACGGTGGGCTACACACAAGTCGCTTCCGCTGTATCTTCTCGATATATCTCCCCATCCGCGATTACTCTAGGGTATTACCTCCTCAAACACGAAGCGTTCGATGTGTTTAGTGTGGCTGACGTTACGAACTTTACTTTCGATAAGTCACTATTTGATGAGGTGGCGCTAACCGAGGACGTTGTTAAGTTCTTCCACGGCAAAGGCAATACTGAAACTGCGTTTGTATCGACTATACTAGACTTAGGGCTACAAAAACGCGCTAGTCCAGACTTCGCTACGTTTGATGATAGTATATCTTACCTAGTACAATTTAGGCGCACTTTCGCGGAAACACCACAAGTCACAGACTATCAAGTCTTCGCTGTTGAAAAATCACTGTTAGACATCGCGGTAAGCACCGAGCGGCTAGCACGCCACATGGCTACAGGTAAGATTGACCAGTTCAGCGCTATTGATTCACCAGCACTAGGTACTAACAAGGTATTTGCCAACGATTTCGCTATCGCGGACGCACAAACTATAGCGCCTACTAAGGTTCTAACGGAAACTTCGGAGTTCGCTGACGCACAGCGGCTATCTTTCGGCGCTAATATATTCGACACTATCAATGTAACAGACGATTTCTTAGGTGCGTCCAACATTGATGATGACCAGACAATGCACTTCGGTAAGACCCTGATTGTTAATGGCGGGGTTTCTGAAACATTTATTAGGAGCGTTAGCTACACTAGGGCTTTTAGTGAAAGTTCAAGCGCCAGTGAAGCACACCTATTGCGGACAACTAAGCCGTTTAATGAACAAACAACATTAAGTGATAGCCTAGAAAGAACTGTCCAGTTCGACAGAAACTTTACTGACCTATCAAGTATATCGATGGATATGACTATCGATACGGGGCGCGTGCTACAAGATAATGGAACTGTGTTAGAAAGTGCGGTAAAATCAACAAACAATATAAATACTGACTCGGCTTCCTTTACCGACTCTGGGCTGGTATTTTGGCAAGGTTATGTAGAAGACCCTACATACTTTGCAGAAGATTATGTCGGTAATAGCCAAACTTTTTGAGGTTAACTATGTTAAAAGATAGCTTAAAACTTAAAGGGGAACTAAATATTACCGTCAAAGACAAAAACGGTAATGTCAAAGAATCCCGCGATGAAAAGAACTTAATCGTCAGTGCAGGCCTAGCATTTATTTGCTCGCGTATGGTCGACGCTAATGATAATGTCATGTCTCACATGGCAGTAGGTTCTGGTACTAACTCACCTGTAGCTGGCGATACTGACTTACAGTCCATCCTCGGCAACCGTGAGCCGCTAGACTCTGCTACACACAGCGGTAATACTGTTACTTACACTTCTTCTTTTGAAGCAGGCGAAGGCACAGGCGCAATCACAGAGGCGGGTATTTTTAATGCCTCGGCAGTAGGCACTATGTTATGTCGTACAGTGTTCCCAGTAGTCAACAAAGGTGCAGATGACACCATGGCGATTACTTGGACTATTACACTTAGCGCCGCTTAATAACAATAAATAGGAGTCACCATGTCTACGATTACTTTGCGTCTAGTAAAGGGCGCACCGCTTACGAATCAAGAAGTTGATGATAACTTTGCGAATCTTAACAATGATAAGTATGAGGCTGGTGACTCAGCATCTTTACAGGACTTGACCCTATCTGGGATGTCGGGTCCTATCGCGTGGAACGCAACTGACGGCGCATTAGATATCCCTCTAAATAGCGACGTTACGCTACAGACTGGCCAAGAGTTTGTGTTCTATGCTAAAGCGACTGAAGCCATTTCTAATGGTGACATCGTTATGTTTGCTGGCGCGCAAGGTGGCCACTTACTAATTGCTAAAGCCGATATGTCAGCCACAGGGTTTGACCCAACGTGGGTTGTTGGTGTAGCGACACAAGACTTTGCTATCAATGAGTATGGCTATACAACGTCTTTAGGTAAAGTACGCGGACTTAATACCTCGGCGCTATCTGAGGGGGACATCTTATACGTCGACCCTACGACTGCTGGTGCGTACACTACAACAAAACCTAGTTCTCCTAATCACATTATCCAGATAGCGGCTGTTGTACGCTCACATGGTACACAAGGTGCTATCCAAGTCCGCGTTTCACATATGGCTGACACAGATGAAGTACCTGAAGGCGCTACGAACTTATATTTCACTAATGCCCGTGCGGTAGCGGCAATCAAAGCCGATGCTGACTGGAACGCATCTAACTGGGATACAGCTTACAGCTGGGGTAATCACGCAAGCGCAGGGTATCTAACGTCTATTCCTGAGCCTGTAAACGGTAACTGGTGGAATGATGGCTTTGTTCAGGTCGCTACTGATGGCGTTATGGAGATGGGTAAGTATATGGATTTCCATACTACTAACTCAGGAGGTAACGCTGATTACGACTTACGAGTAACAGTTAGTCCCGGAGTTTTTGTTGTAGGTGGGCAAGTTAACGCAACAGGAGGCAACTCTGGCCAGTGGAACACTGCGTATTCGTGGGGTGACCATTCAACTCAAGGTTACGCGACACAAACGTATGTAAACAATGCTGTATCTAATTTAGTTGATTCTGCTCCTACAACGCTAGACACACTAAATGAACTGGCGGCGGCACTAGGTGACGACCCGAACTTTGCGGCGACTGTGAGCGGTAGCATTGGTACTAAATGGACACAAGACAACACCAAGATATCCAACTGGGACACTGCGTATTCGTGGGGCAACCATGCAAGTGCGGGGTATCTCACCTCTTACACTGAGACTGATACACTTGCTAGTGTTATGGCTAGGGGTGACTCTACAGCAAACACTATGGTTATCACGTCAGTTGGCAGTAACGTACAAGCACCTAGTGATGGTATTCGTGTTAGCGGTTACGGTATTGTAGGTAACAGAAATACATTTTACGTAACAGGCTCTAGTACTGTTCAAATAGGTGTGGGCGGTACACATAACGCTAACCCTGCTATGGAGTTTACGTCTTCTCACAGTAAAAGTTTTCATACGCTATACGAGAACTCAAATAGAGTTTTCACAGACGCTTACCATCCCAACGCAGACAAATGGACTACAGCACGTAGTCATACCGTAACATTAACAGGTGACGTAACTGGTAGTGCCACTCAAAGCGTAGATGGGACAGGTAATAAAACTTGGTCTATTAGTACCGTCGTGGGTAACAATAGCCACACTCACGATACTATTGATACTCAAGACATAAGGGCTACAACTAGGCTCCCTAGTCAGTTGGCAGGTAAACAAGTTCAAAGTTTCTTTAACAACCAAGCTATACCTGCGGGGCTGACTAGTTGGTATAGCACCCTTTCAGTTAAAGGTTGGGATGGTAGCTATGCCGCTTGGGAACTAGCAGGTAATGCTACAAGCGGAGCTCAAGACGGTTTCTTCTTTAGGTACGGCGCAGGTAGCTCTTGGAGCTCTTGGCAACGAGTATTTACCGACAACTACCACCCTAACGCAGACAAATGGACTACCGCTCGTACTTTAACCTTAACTGGTGATGTAACTGGCTCAGTGTCTTGGGATGGTTCAGCGAATGCAAGTATTACCACTGCGGTTGCTAACGATAGCCACAGTCATAGTAACTATTACTTAGCTAGTAACCCTAGTGGCTACACAACTTTTAGTAACAGTAGTTCCGAACATATAACTTACAGATATAGAATACACGCTTCTGACGGTACAAGTCCTGATAACTTTGGGGATTCTAACAGATACCAAACATTTAACTACGGAGTTTCCTCTGGGATAGTTGGACCACTAATAACTTTTGGTGGGCTAGGGAGTAACTACCCTATGCAAATTACTGGACAGTATAGTGGTAGCGGTACAGGTATTAAGTATAGAACTCGTAATGGTGATACAAACTCATGGAATAGTTGGTATACCTTATGGCACAACGGTAATGATGGCTCAGGAAGTGGTTTAGATGCTGATTTGTTAGACGGGTTACACGCTAATTCATTTTGGCAAAACAGTGGTTCATGGAGAGGTATCCATACTGACAAAACGCGAGTATACGGAGTAAGCTACGGTGGTGGTGAAGTTTGGCTTGGTTACACAGGTGGTAAAGGGTATGTGATAGCCGATGGTGAGTTTTACGCTAATGAAGGCAATAGCCGAGTTTTCCACGATACTTATCACCCAAATGCAGACAAGTGGACTACTGCTAGAACTATAAGCCTAAGCGGTGACTTAAACGGTTCTGTAAGTTTAGATGGTTCTGCTAATGTTACCTTATCTGCTCAAGTTGTTAATGACAGCCATACGCACGACACTCGATATGTGATTGAGGGTGGTACATCGTTTAATGGTGAATACCCTTTAGCTGTTCGTACTAGTACAAGGACTATTTACTCTGATGGTAATATTAGATTCCGAGGTTCTGATAGCCGCCTAACCGTAGATGGCAGTGTCTACTCCCCTAGTTTTGTTGGGGCTTTATCTGGTAATGCTACTACAGCAACTACTGCGTCTAACGCTAACTTATTAGATAACAAAGACCACACTAATTTTGGTGCTACGCTAGCGACTTACGGCACAACTGCTGGCAGTTCGGGTAGAATTAGGTGTACCGCGCCTTTTGCTACTAACAGTGGTCACATGTTCCAAGTAACGGTATCTGTATACAGTAGTTACACTTGCCATACATATGTTGTTAGTGGCTATATGTATAGTTCGACAAACAATTGGTACGCCTCAAAGGTTGTATACTCAGGTACCGGCTCGCCCGACATATATGTGGGTAGAGACTCAAGTGGGAAAGCATACATAAGTATTGGTAACGGTAGTTATACAGGCGTTCGCGTCCACAATATGACACGAGGGTATCAAACTAGTGTAGCTGATACCTACGACCCTTGGACTATAACCATTAATGGTGGTGACGAAAATAGAGTAAACCCTACAGTCAGTAAAACATGGCATAGCACTAACGACGGTTCAGGTTCAGGCCTTGATGCCGACTTACTTGATGGTTTAGACTCTAGTCAGTTTTTAAGGAAAGATGTTAGTAGCACTCTTAATGGGGGGCTTGTAATAGAGGGCTCTATCGACTCGGGGGGTACTGATTATGGGTACTACCAAAGTGCAGGGACAAATCTTATATTAAAAGGTGACGCCTCAGGTCGTAGTGGGGTATTTTTCCAGTCTGAAAAAAATGGCACTAACATTAACCACACATCAGACTATGGCTTTATACAGTTCCACAGCTATGGATATGGCGGTAGTAGCGGTGAAGCTATTGATATGGTCATTGGTACTGCTAATGATTCTACAGACCACCTTATACTTACTACCCCTTACACATCAGGACTAAAGTTTGGGTATAGAAACGCTACAAGCGGTACAGGGCTTACTACAACTAATATATGGCATGGAGCTAACGACGGCTCAGGTTCAGGCCTTGACGCGGATTTATTAGATGGACTTCACGGTAGTTCGTTTTTACGTAGTGATGCTAACGACTCTTATTCAGGAACACTTACACATAGTAGCCAAGTAGGTCTAGTCCCTGACAGCTATGGTAAAGGTGTTTTTGGTAAGTATAGCTCTACTCGCTACCAACATGTTTGGTCTATGGGCACAGCTTATAAAACTAACACTAGCGGTACGTCTTACGGAAACATGTATGGTCTCACATGGACTCACACAAATATAGGTACAGGTACTAACCAATCTATATCTGGGTTATCCCACCAGCTACAGCTTCGTATGAATGGTACTCTGTACTGCGCCTTTGGTAGCGGTATATGGACTTCTGGAAATATTACAGCTTACTCTGATAGAGCTGTTAAAACAAACTTAGAAGTTATACCTAATGCTCTTGATAAAGTAATGGCTATTAACGGCTATACTTATGACAGAACAGATTTCGAGCCTGACCCTGAAACAGGTACCATGCCGGAAACTAGGCAGGCGGGGGTAGTTGCCCAAGAAGTAGAAGCTATCCTACCCGAGGTAGTTTCTGGTGAGGAAGGTAACAAAGCTGTTGCTTATGGTAATATGGTGGCGTTACTAATCGAAGCAATTAAAGAACAACAAACCCAAATTAGTGAGCTTCAAGCTCAGATTAAGTCCCTAAAGGAGAAATAGCCATGGCTATTACATTTGAACTACTAGAAGAATTTACAGGCACTCGCACTAACGAAATGCCTGATCCAGAAAACGAAGGCCAGACTATTGAGTCAGTACAAGAGGACGTGCGTGATATCCAAGTGCGTTTTACTTGTGAAGACTCTGGTTGTACTCACGAACGCTCTGTAAATGTCGTGTTTGGCGCGGAAGGTGCTTATGACCACGAAGCTACATTAGTCCGTTGCGAGGAAGTCGCTATGGGCGTAGCTCACAAAATGGCTTGTGGTGTGATTTCACAACCAGCGGAGTAACCCATGCCTTTACAGACGAGTGGTGCTATATCTCTAAATCAAATACATGTGGAGGCAGGTGGGTCTTCTGGGACTATCGCTTCTATTAACGATGCGGATATCCGAGCTTTAATAGGAAAAGGCTCAGGCGTTACTATGTCATTTTCAGAATGGTATGGTGCAAGTGCAGGGCTCCCTGACGGTACTTATTACGCTTTAGCAGGTACAGGGAGTAATGTTTCTGGCGCTTCTAGTCATTTAGCATTTGGCCCTTATGCTACAGCTAACGCTGGCTTTGATGTTAGGGTAGTGCGAGAGAGCAACGGCTTTTCTGTATTTATAGACGAAGCTTACTCTAGCGCGACTACGTACTACAAAAATACTAGTAGTTCTAACGTAACTATGTCAGGCGATACCGCTGTACGAATATTCCAAATGACAGGTTCCACTATCGATGCTATTAAAGTGGACTATAGTACCTACACTGGGTACACAGCTCACTCTGGTGCAGGTAGCGGGGGCATTTATACTAATACATCTGAGTCTCCTGCCGCTACATACAACATATCTGACAATGTGTGGCAGACTTTGACAGGTACTCAATCTGTAGGTAGACGTTTTTACGCTAGCGCTTTTTCGGGAACAAGCAATGGGGGCATTGGCGATGTTGGCGGTAATGCCACGATTACTGTATATGCTAGGAAGTCAGGAGTACCTGATAAACTAATGTGTACATTTAAGTTTAACTTAAACGCTACGGCAGAATGGGGATACTAATGAATACGATTGATATAGATATAGAAATAGTTGGCGGCGATATTGTAGCTACTCTAAACGCGTACCCCGAGTTTAATAATATATCCCAACAAGTCACTTTACCTGATAACACTACAATTACAGTGCAGGGTATTGATTATACGGGGGTTACCCCTGTAGGAACTCAGATTGTAACTATTGCTAGACCCTCTGGTAATACAACTCAGGCAGATGATGTCCGAACTTTGTTAGAATCTACTGAGTGGCAAACAGCCAAAACAGCTTTAGGTGCAGAATAGAAAAAGGGGCTTAGCGCCCCTTATCTTAGTTTACTAGCTCAGCTTCGCTGGCTTCGCTTTCTTCGTCTTTCGCAATTTCTTGTTTCATTGCTTCTACGAACCCTCGTTCTGCCATACCTAACTGGTCTAGGCGTGCGCGAGTCGCCGCCATTTGTTGTTGTAGGTCTTGGATTTGCTGTAAACAGTACTTCGCACCGTCCGGTAAATCGTCAACAATATAGCTCTTTTCATCAATAGTGATAGTCTGCTTTTCTTGAGTTTCCATAAATTTTCCTGTTGATTAAGTTAATAGTGTTTAAAACACTGTGCACATTGTATATAATTGAACTATGTATATCAATAGAATTTGTATGGCGTATAAACATGGCCGACCACATCGAAAAACGTATAGACCAATTCGAGTCTAAGATGGATAAAAATTTTGAAAAAGTCACCGAAGTACTCACTGAGTTGGCTCGCCACGACGAACGGGTCGATGACTTAGAGAGGCGCACTGCAAAGAACGAAGACGACATAAGTGATTTGTCTAAGATTGTAGTCGCTAACGAACTAACAGCGAAGTCAGCTAATCGTATATTTTGGTTAGTGGTAACAGGCTTCATTTCTTTAGGATTCTACTTCCTGAGAGGCTAATATGCTTAACTTACTTATCGGACCAGTGACTGAACTAGTCGGCGGATACTTCAAAAATAAAGCCGAAGAAAAACAGGCCAAACACCAAGCTAAGATGGAAGTCATTAAGCAAGGTGGGCAATGGGAAGATAAGATGGCCGATGCCTCTGCGAATAGCTGGAAAGACGAGTTCTGGACGCTAGTATTCTCCATCCCCCTTATCCTAGTATTCTACGGTGCTATGTATGACCATGCGATTATAGCTAAAGTCGATGAGGCTTTCGCCGCACTAGAGAAACTACCTGACTGGTATCAATACCTATTATTCATGGCCGTATCAGCCAGCTTCGGTATTCGAGGCGCAGACAAATTGATGCAACTAAGGAAAAAATAGATGGAACAACTTATCCGTATGCTAAGGGTGCACGAGGGTGTTTCGCACCACGTATACAAGTGCCCGGCGGGCTATGAGACCATAGGCGTAGGTAGGAATATTGCAGATAGTGGCATCGGGCTAACTGATGAAGAAATAGACTATTTGTTGACAAATGATATAGAGCGTTGTTATAAAGAACTCGATGTTTTCCAATGGTTTACAGATTTAGATGAGGTTAGGCAGTTCGCGATTGTTGACATGTGCTTCAATTTAGGACTAACACGTCTACTTAAATTCCGAAATATGATTAGCGCATTGGAAAACAAAGACTACGACGAAGCCGCTGAGCAAGCATTAGACTCTGCATGGGCAAGTCAAGTTGGTAATCGCGCACACACAATCGCCGCCATACTTCGCACAGGTGAAGTAAAATAACGGCTAGGAAATATCTATGGAACATTTACTGGAGTTTTGCCAGACGGAAAGGCAGAAAGAAATTTTAAAGACAAGGATAAAGTACAGCGCTAGAGAGACAGCGAGAAAGTTAAATATAGCTCCTCGAAATGTATATCTAACAATTCAGAGAATTAAAAAGAACGCCGCTAAGAACGGTGTTGACCCCGATGCTAGTCTGACACATAGGACAGCGCACGGCTTCGCAACGAAACGCGTATCAACTAATTACGATGCAGAGGGCGGAGTCAAACAACAGTGGCATATCCAAGAGCCCGACAAAGCCGCTAAATTAGAAGCGCTACTCAATGTACTAGAATCTTACGAATACAAACCCGCGCCTACTGTCGAACCTAAGAAACACCATGTCAGTCACCTATGCACTCTATACACCCTAACTGACTTTCATCTAGGTATGTATGCTTATGGGAAAGAGACGGGTGATGACTGGGATTTATCGATTGCATTTAAAGAGGCTATCGCTGGCATACAAGCTATGGCCGAAGGTTCGCCAGACGCTAAGACTTGTATACTGAACTTACAAGGTGATTTCCTACACTGGGACGGGCTAGAGGCAGTTACGCCTACTTCTAAGCATATCGTCGATGCTGATACACGGTTCTCTAAACTAATCGATTACGCGTTAGATGTAATTATGGCGTCAGTTGAGGTACTGCTCAAAAAGCACGAGACTGTTAAAGTAATTATCTGCGAAGGTAACCACGACATAGTATCCACAATGTGGCTACGCAAGACCATCAAAAAGATATACACTGAAAATCCTAGAATTGCGGTGGACGACTCGGAAGTACCATTCTATGCCCACTTGCACGGTAACATCATGATTGCCATGCACCACGGACACAAAAAGAAAAACACGGCGTTACCAGCATTGTTCGCCTCAGAGCCTAGATATAGACAGATGTGGGGCAACGCCGACTATTGTTATATTCACACAGGGCACTACCACCATGCGGAACAAGATATGGCGGAGCACGGCGGGGCAATCGTCGAAAGACACCCCACTCTTGCAGGTCGCGATGCTCATGCGGCTCGTGGCGGTTATGTATCTTGGCGTAGCGCTCGTGCTATTACTTATCATGCTAAGCATGGGGAAATAATGCGGGTAACAGTTACACCGCAGTTTAGTTAGTATATAATTGGGTAATTACTGTAGTAGGAATATATTATGGCGGTTATCTCAGTTAAGCAATTTAACGGGGTGTCACCCAAGACGCCCCCTCGTTTACTAGCGGACACACAGGCTCAAGTAGCCGAGAATTGTGATGTTTTTCGTGGTACTTTGCGTCCCATGAATGGCTTAGGCGCGTCCGTGCAAACAGTCCCGGGTGGTTCGCAGACTATCTATAAGTTTGGCCAAGACTCAACAGATGAGACTTCTGGGTGGTTATATTGGGCGAGCGACGTCGATGTAGCACGTGGGCAAATTGCTGGCGATACCGAGGAGTGGACTTACTACACTGGTGATGGCGCACCGAAAGCGATCCGGGCAGGGCAAACAAACTCTCCTATCCCTATGGGAATATCAGCACCGAGTACCGCCCTAACTGCTACTGCTGGAGCTGAACCTGCCAACGCTGACGAGTTAGCCCAAGAAACGCGTGTTTATACCTACACTTATGTAAACAAAGTCGGTGCCCGTGAGATTGAATCTGCACCTGCACCTGCGGCGGCTTCTATAGATGTAGTACCGGGCCAATCGGTATCTATATCAGGCTTCGCTAATCCTCCTAATGGGCAAACAGCGACCCACATTCGTTTATATCGTTCTACTGCGGGCACGTATTTATTCGTGTATGAAGCTACTTTAGCTTTGGCTATAGGCGGGCTAGCTGATACAACTGACCCTGAGTTACTTGCTGAAGAACTACCTAGCCTATATTGGCTACCACCACCCGACGGTTTAACAGGTTTAACTAACTTACCTAACGGCGCGATGGCTGGATTTGAAGGCCGCGATATTTATTTTTGTGAGCCCTACATACCTCATGCTTGGCCTGATTCTTACCGCCAGTCAATTGATTATCCGGTCGTAGGTTTAGGTGCTATAGATACTACTTTAGTCGCAGTCACAAAAGGTACGCCTTACTTTATACAAGGCTCTCATCCAGATTCTATGGTGGTTGTTAAGTCAGATATCGAGCAAGCGTGCGTATCGAAACGTAGCATTGTCAGCTTTAACAACGCTGTATTCTATGCGTCGCCCGATGGCCTAGTTATGCTTAGTTCTGGTGGCTCACGAATTATCACACTAGGTTTGTATACACGTGAACAATGGCAGGAGCAGATTAACCCCGAGTCTGTGCATGGATACCACCACGACAATAAATACATTGGTTTCTATGATAATGGTACGGATACGGGCTCGTTTGTTTTTGACTTCGATACACAACAGTTCGCTTTGCATGATGTGTACACACCTGTAGGGTACCAAAGCTTGCGCAACGATAAGTTATATCTGCTAGACGCTGGCGCGATTAAGCCTTGGAATGAAGGTACGGCACTGACGTACGGCTGGACATCTAAAGTATTTTCCGCACCAAGGCCGACTAACTTTGGTTCAGTGCAGGTAGAGGCTGAAGCGTATCCTGTTATCTTTGATGTGTATTTAGATGGTGAGATATTTCATTCGCAAACTGTTACGAGTCGACAGCCGTTCCGCTTGCCGCCGGACCAAGGCAGGGACTGGGAGTTCTCACTAACTAGTAATAATGAAGTATTTAGTGTTGCGATGGCAACCACAATGTCGGAGTTACAAAATGCCTAGTAAATTAGGGGATAAGTTACCTAGAGTAACTAGTACTTTGCCAAGAGATGTCCGTAATTACCTAGACCGTATTCGTGATGTACTTAACGGCGCAGGTGGTGAGGTACTAACAGTAGAACAACTACGTAGTTTCGGTGTTATCGATAATAA
The DNA here is from genome assembly GCA_031216915.1 of Pictodentalium vernedei. NCBI lineage: Eukaryota > Metazoa > Mollusca > Scaphopoda > Dentaliida > Dentaliidae > Pictodentalium > Pictodentalium vernedei. The sequence continues at coordinate 25,594 of JAUFNR010000312.1, read as the reverse complement.
TAACGCCCCTGTTGCGCAACAAGGCTCAGCTAATTTAGGCATTCCCCCTGTTGTAACTGGTTTGGATGCTGACGGTGCGTTCCAAAATAATATCATAGAGTGGGACTTACCTGAGTACTACGGGCACGCGTACACAGAAATTTGGGCGTCTGACATATTTGAACATACACTATCGCAGGCTGAGAAAGACGCATTTAACGACTTAGAGCTGGCTAACCCAATAGGAAACACTATAGGTGCAGTGCTTACTGACTACGTAGGCAGTGGCAAGGCGCGGTACTATTGGGCTAGAAACGTAAATGTCGCGGATACCGCTGGCCCGTTTAACGCCGTTAGTGGTGTGTATGGTAATACAGCCCCCGATGTCGATTTGCTATTGGACACGCTCAATAACTCCATAACAGAATCCCAGTTGTGGGCTGACTTAGGTGCTAGGATTGACCTAATAGACGCAGATGTTACAGTAGATAACTCAGTTGCTAAGCGCATCCAAGCAGAGGCTGACGCCAGAGTCTTAGCTATAACAACCGCTGTAGACGCAGAAGCACAAGCTAGAGCTCAAGCAATAAACGCGGCGGCTGGCACTCTCCAAAGTCAAATAAATGATATTATATCTGTTGAAGCTTATGACGCGGCTACGACATATCAAATTGATGACTTAGCTACGTATAACGGCAAGCTGTATAAAGCTATTGCAGCGACTACTGGAAACTTACCTACAGATACTAACTACTGGGATGAACTAGGCAACTATTCGTCATTAGCTGAGTTTACCGCGAACAACGCGTCAGCTATAGCTGAACTAAACAATGTTAGCGCTACGTCTACGTCGGCAACGGCTAGTACCTTGGCTGGATTGCAAAGTACAGTTACTGACCCTACAACAGGATTAGACGCTACTAGAAGTACGCTGATTAATAATTACTATACGAGTGCACAAGCAGACCAAGCTATAGCTACGGCTACTCAAAGTTTAGTGTCTACTAATGATTTAAATAACGCACTAAGTCCTTATGCCACCACGGCTACGCTAACCAACAATTACTATACGAGCGCACAAGCAGACCAAGCTATATCTGCGGCTACTCAGAGCCTAGTGTCTACTAGTGATTTAAATAGCGCGTTAACGCCTTATGCCACCACAGCTACGTTAACTACTGACTACTACACTAGGGCGCAAGCAGACAGTGCCATATCTACGGCTACTCAGAGTTTAGTATCTACTAACGATTTAAATAATGCCCTAGGTCCATATGCCACTACGTCTACACTAACTAATAGTTACTATACTATAGCGCAAGCAGACTTAGCTATATCTAACGCTACTCAGAGTTTAGTATCTACTAACGATTTAAATAATGCCCTAGGTCCATATGCCACTACGTCTACACTAACTAATAGTTACTATACTATAGCACAAGCAGACTTAGCTATATCTAACGCTACTCAGAGTTTAGTATCTACTAATGATTTGAATAACGCACTAAGTCCTTACGCTACTACCTCTACCTTAACTAATAGTTACTACACTATAGTGGATGCAGACTTAGCTATATCTAACGCCACTCAGAGCCTAGTATCTACTAATGATTTAAATAACGCACTGGGGGCGTATGCTACTACCTCTACACTAACTAGTAATTATTACACTATAGTGGATGCAGACCTAGCTATATCTAACGCCACTCAGAGCCTAGTATCTACTAATGATTTAAATAACGCACTGGGGGCGTATGCTACTACCTCTACACTAACTAGTAATTATTACACTATAGTGGATGCAGACCTAGCTATATCGAATGCTACTCAGAGCTTAGTGTCTACTAATGATTTGAATAACGCGCTGGGTAGCTACACAAATACGGCTATACTACAACAAAACTATTACACTAAGACAGATGCGGATATCGCAATCAGTAGCGCTGTTGATACTTTATCTTCAACTGTTGGTAGCAACACTACGGCTATACAAACAAACGCTACGTCAATCAATGGGTTAGAAGGGCAATACACTGTTAAGATAGACAACAACGGTTATGTTACAGGTTTTGGACTAGCGTCTACTGCTGTGAACGGTACACCGTTTTCTGAGATGATTGTCCGTGCGGATAGATTTTCTATTGGTTCAGGCAACACGGACATTATACCTTTCGTAGTAACTACTAGTACCACCACTCTTAACGGCGTTTCCGTCCCTGCGGGCGTCTATATGTCCGAAGCGTTTATTAAGAACGGCGCTATATCAAATGCTAAGATAGGTGACGCGGCTATCGACTCAGCCAAAATTGCTAACGCGGCGATTACTTCCGCTAAGATTGGCGACGCGGCTATTACGAACGCTAAGATTGGCAATGTTATTCAAGCCACAGCAACTGCGGCCGACGGGCAACCTAACTGGATACTAAGAAAAGACGGTGGCATTGACGCACGCAGTATAACTATCCGGGATACTAACGGAAACATCCTACTTAGTTCGGGCGGCATTCCTGCTAGTTCTATATCTGGCTTAGGTGCCTTTGCTACACTAAGCCAGATAACAGGCGCTAATGCGAGCACCTACATTGCTAGTGCGGCTATTGACACTGCACAAATAAAAGCGGCGGCGATACAAACTGCGCTAATAGATGACGCGGCTATAACTAACGCTAAGGTTGCAAATGCGGCTATTACAAATGCTAAGATTGGTACAGCGGCTATTACCTCTGCAAAGATTGGTGATGCGGCGATAACCTCAGCTAAGATTGGTACTGCGGCAGTAGACACACTTAAACTAGCTGGGCAAGCAGTTACGATACCTAGTTCGTCGTATACTAGCGGCAACGTTACGATACCACAGAGCTCTACCTCATGGTTTGATGTACAGTCCTTAACCTACACATCTACAGGTGCTCCAGTTCAAATAAATTTTGTATGTGGACTTGATGTTGATATCTCATTTAGTGGTGGAGTTAATGTAGACTTTGCTTTATTTAGAGGTTCTACACTACTTGAAACATTTGTAGGTTCCGCAGGTGAATCTGCTATTAAAACAGTGGTTGCAATAGCCTACTTAGATACAAACACAGGTACTGGTTCTAGAACCTACACAGTCAAAGCACGTAGAATATCTGGCTTTGGTGCTACAGCTAGTAGACGCTCACTCACTACACTAGAGGTGAAACGATGAAAAGTTATATTGTTTATGCCGATGATGGCACTATCCTGCGAACTGGGCAATGTGTAGACTCAGACTTTTCTCTACAAGGTGATAACGTTATTGAAGGCGAGTGTCGTGATGATGAGAACTACAAAGTTATTGGCGGTGAGTTAGTACACTCTCCCAAGGTAGACACAGTAGAAGAAGTTCAGGCTAAAATCCGTAGAGAGCGCAGTATTAGATTGTCTCAGAGTGATTGGACCCAAGTACCTGACGCACCTGTTGACCAAGAGACATGGCGTACATACCGACAAGCGTTGCGCGATTTACCTGCTCAATACCAGAACGAGACAGATTTTGCAAACGTAGTGTTTCCTAATCCCCCAGAATAAGGCATAATATAGGCTATGAATACGTCTAGCTCTAAGTTATTGCTGAACTCCCGAGAACATGTCGGTGGCTGGGTTGCTTTGCAAACTGGGCAAACTGGTGACTGGGGTAGTTTTAATGCGTTTGGCATAGAGATAAATGGCGAAGTTGTTGCTGGTGTAGTGATTAACAATATCAACGGCGCTAACGCAACGGTGCACATAGCCATAGCTAGACCTTCTAAATTATTACACAGATTGTTCATGGTTGTTTGTGATTACGCCTTTAACCAACTTGGCTTATTGCGCATAACTGGCATGGTGCCAACAGACGAACCTAAAACCATAGCCTTCGATAAGAAGATAGGGTTTGAAGAAGAATTTGTAATGAAAGATGGCGCTCCGGGCGCTGACATGCAATTTTTAGTTATGTGGCATGACAAATGCCGCTGGCGTCCAATTAGGAGTTAATCATGGGTGGGAAAAGCGCACCAGCACCAGACTATAGCGGGATGGAACAAGTCGCCCGCGAGCAACTAAGTTTCGCTAGAGAGCAATACGCGGATTTCGCCCCCGTCGCTCAAGAAATTATGGGTTTGCAGATGCAAGCTCAGCAACAACAAATGGACCAAGCGGCTGATTATTACGCCTATCAACAAGAGACATTCCGTCCGTTGGAGCAAGGGCTAGTTCAACAAGCCCAAGATTTTGACACTGAAGCATATCGTCAACAACAGGCGTCTCAAGCGTCTGCGGCGGCGGCACGTGCGTTCTCTACTTCGGATGCAATGAACCGACGAGCTATGGCGGCACGTGGTGTTAACCCTGCGTCTGGTGCGGCACGTGGTGCATCTAACGCTACTGGCTTACAACAAGCGGCTATGCGTGCTCAAGCAATGACCGGAGCAAGAACACAAGCCCAAGATAGAGCTACAGCGATGCAGTATCAAGCGGCTGGCTTAGGTCGTGGCTTAGCAACTAACTCACTCGCGGCATTCCAAGGCGCTACTGGTGCAGGTACTGCGGCTGGCAATATGGGCATGGCGGCTGGTAACCAATACCAAGCTGGTCTAGGCGGTGCGGGTAGTACGTTCGGACAAATGGCTGGTTATCAGAACCAAGCATACATGCAAGCTCAGGGTAACAAAGCCGCTCTAACTGGTGCGATACTAGGCGCAGGTTCTACTCTAGGAGCCGCGGCAATTTCTGACCGCAGGTTGAAAACAAATATCGAAAAAGTTGGTGTTGATGAAAACACTGGCCTAACTTTATATTCATTTAAATATATTGGGTCTGTAGGACAAGACGGTACGTTTATCGGCGTAATGGCAGATGAGGTAATGGAAGATTACCCAGAAGCGGTGCTGGTCATGGATAACGGTTACTATGCGGTTGACTACGACAAACTAGGTATTGAGCTACAAACTGTAGGAGAAGCATAATGAGTGAGTTAGCCGCAGGATTCCGTGCAGGTACAGCTATGGCAGAAAGCGCACTAGGTGCGTATGACCGAACTAGAGCTAGACGTGAAGAAGAAGCACGTCGCGAACAACTAGCCGAGCTAGAAGCACGTAGACAAGCACAAATCGACGCACAGCAAGCACAGGTTGGTTTAGAGCAACAAGCCATTCAACAAGGTACACCACTAGCTAGTGCGGTAGCACCTGACCCGATGATGGCTAGGTTGGGCGGCCAACCGCTACCCGCAGGGAAGATGTCACCTGTTGCTCCACAACAAACACAGTTGGGTGGCCAACCAGTAGCTATGCGTTTCCAGCAATCTGCTGACCAATTACCTACGATGTCTGAACAAGACTACTTGCGCGAACAAGCTCGTATTTATGGATTAACTGGTGACGTTGACACAGCGGCTAGCTTACGTCGCGAAGCTCTAGGCTATGATACTCGTGCACTGGAGCAAGAGCGTTACAAAGCTGAACGTGCTGAAGACGCACGTAGGTTTGAATCAGAGCAGGAATTAGCTGGTAGACGCGTTACAGCGTTGGAAACCCAAACTAAGACCGCCGCGGATAAGGCCGCCATCACTATTAAACAATTAAAACAGCAAATTGATGCGTTTGGGGAAGACAGAAACACCGCGCAGGCTTCAATACAGGGCCAAAGAATTTTCCGTGAAAATGTTATGACGGGTGGCGACCTTAGCACTACAATACAAAGAATTAACGAAGCATACCCAGAAGAATCTCCACAAAAACAGGCGGCGCTAGCGGCGGCTAGGGATGCCGCACTAACTGACGCAGGTATGACAGCGGCGAAAGTCGGTAATTTATACACTCGCCAAGTTGAGCCTGTCCGTAATGTTTTGGCTAGAGAATTTAAAACTGAAGACGAGCAACTCAAAGCATATAACAAAACAATATCTAATTTCGTAGACTCGAACACCTTTGATAATGTCCCAGCGACTATTAGAAAGAACGAAGAAACTGGTATGTTTGAAGTGCTAGAGGGTGATTCTGTAACAGCTAGCTTTAGTTCCATGGGCGAAATAAAAGATGTAGCAACTCAGCGTGTAGAAGCTATTGGCAATGACCCTGTGCAATTTGCTATGGATTACCAACAACGTGCTAAAAAAGCTATGGACGCGCAGGTTCGTGCAATAGACGATTTAGGCGAGCGACAAAAAGCGTTCTACTCTTTTATTGAGAAGAACCCAGAAGTTATTCGTGATGAAGAACAAATGCGCGAACTAGAGAAGACTTATGGCATCGGTGGTAAACCTGATGTTACGGGCTTAGGCGATGATGGACCTAGTGAGAAAAAACCTAAACTTACAATCCCTCAGCAATTAGCTAAGCGAGAAAAAGAAGCGCGGGATAAAGCGGTGTCTGAGGAGCAAGCTAAACAAGATAAGATAGCTTCGTATGCTGATATTACACCAGATATGATACCCAGACTAACCATGCCTGAAATCAAAGAGTTGGAACGCAACATTGAGTTCTTACCACGTGATTTGGCTGACGCTATAAACGAAAGAATTTTGTTCGATATACAGTCAAAATCTGGCCTCGGTAGCCGAAGAATGTACTAGGGAGCCAAAAAGCCCATGCCAATTTATACTATTAAAGACCTCCGCCAGCAGATGGTGGAGGCGGGTCGCGCTACAGAACAGGCTTCTGATGCAGAGTTAGTTACTAAATATGGCGAGCTAATCGGTGAAAACCCGTTTGAACTTGCTGACTACTTCGGTGTAGAGTCTGGTACAGATAGCTCTGCTTTCGGTGCAGGTATTTCTGCGGGTGCTGATACCTTACAAAGTTTAGGTTACAGCGCATTAGCCGCTGGCTCTCGTGCACTAGGTGCGGAAGATACTTCTGAGTCTTTTATGCGTTCAGCAGAAGCTGAGCAATATGAAGCGTTTCTGACTGGCAAGCCAGAATATGAGCGTATAGAAGACCAAGACTCACTCGGTGACTACTTAGGTTATGGCGCTTATCAGATAGGTAAGCAACTACCGATTATGGGTGGTATTACTGCGGCTAGTTTAGCAACTGGTGGTGTCGGCGCCGCGGCTGGCTTAGGTTTACGTACTGGTATGGCGATAGGTGGTGCAGGTACTGGTTATGGTGTCGGTGTCGGTTCGTTATACCAATCTGCATATGAGGCTGAGCAACAGGGTACGCCTGTTAACATGGGTGAAATATTTGCCAAGGCTGTCCCATATGCGGCGGCTGAAGCGTTACTACCTACGGCTCTTGCACGGACTGTAACAAGTACTGGTGTACGACCTGCCGCCACTTCTAGATTAGGTGCGGGTGTACAAGCTGGTTTAGGTGGTGTTGTCACAGAAGGCGCTACTGAACTTGCACAGACAGAACTAGAAATCTCTATGAATCCTTACCTGTCTGAGGAAGAAAAATTCTCGCAACGCCTAAACGCGGTTGTGGCTGGTGGCGTATCTGGTGGCGCAATTTCTGGTGGTGTTGGTTTACTGGCAGGGGCACGCAAGACTGGCACTGAAGAAAAAGACTTAGCTACTACTCAGCCACAAGAAGAAACGTTCGTCCCTACACCTACACAACAAGAAGAATTTGATTTAGGGCGCGCACCCTTTTTAGAGGGCGAGATGCAAGACGAGCTAGGTACACCTGATACTGGCTTGGTAGATACTGGCGTAGCTGAAGTAGACCCTTATGTTGAGCAAAAGCTTGCAAAAGAAGAATTTGACGCGCAACGCAAAAGAAAAGAATTACACGAAGCTACTACACCACCTATAGAGCAAATAGAGCTAGTAGATGATGGCGCACCACAGCTACAACTAGACTTTACTGATGTGGGCGAAGTATCCACAATTAACTCTGAACTCGCTAAGTTTGATGGGGCGCTAAAAGAATCCATTGCTGAACGCAAAACCGTGCCAGTAGGTCGCCGCAAAGTAGAAGAAAAGAAACTTGCGGTAGTGCAAACTGAGTTAGATAAAATAGATGAACAGCTATCTGCTATTAAGACTGTTGGTTTTGGGCGCAAGAATAAGAAAGCTAAAGTTGCTCGTGCTAAAGCACTAGAGGCCAGCAAAAAAGCGCTAGAGGCTAAGCGTGACGAGATTCAAGGTAAGTTAGACTTAGTAGATGCTGGTAAGCAGGCTAGTGAACAACGTAAAGAGCTCCGCAAAGCCACTAAAGCGTATGCTAAGGGTGTAGCATTTAACGAGCTAACTACAGAGCAACAAGCGTTACTACGCCAAGCGTCCCCTACTATTGCATTTAACAACCCTGAACAAACGGCTACTCAAGCTGAGCAAGTAGAAGAAGTTGCGCCTACACAAGAAGCTGAACAAGTCGAAATGACTAGTGAAGTAGTCGAGCAGGAAAAAAATGTTCCTGTCACTCCTGCCGAAGACACAGATGTAGATGCGGAAGTTACTGAGGCTGAATTATCTGCACTGTACAACGAGTTAAACGCAGAGATTAGTTCTGAAAGTGGCGAAGCTACTGGCAAAGTTACCGTGCCGCAGAGTGTTGCTTATGGCATTATGCGTATGCTACGTGACCCATCGATACTTAATGAGCCATCTAAGATTGAGAAAAACGCGGTAGCGTTGGTGCCGGGCACTGCCAATCAAATAGACAAAGAGGCTACTGAAGCATACGGTGAACGTATTGCTCGGGCTTATACTCTTATGACTCAGATTGCACGGGCCGCTCAACAGATGTCTAATGCTCAAGGTAATGTCTTTAAAGGTCGTAGTGCCGAAATTGAGCGTAGCGAAAAAGTTGTAGACAAGAATGCTCAGCTATATGCGCAACGTAGATCCAAACTTAAACCTATGATGGACGAGCTTGTCGAAGTACTAGGCTCACAAAAGAACGTCGAAGCTGTCATTGCAATGCACAAGCTCAGAAACGGCAAGGTTAAGAGCGCTCGCTCTAATAGCAGTCGTTTTACTAAGGCCAATGCTTACTTCAATAAGAAGAACGAGCCTATGGCTAACCAACTAGACTTCGACAAAATCCTAGACCTTAACTTATCTTCTACGTTCGCGGAATACAAAGACGCTAGCTTGGGTGAAACTGATGCTGTTCAACGCCGTCCTGTACGTGTTGGGAAAGAGCGTGTTGGCGACAACAAACTTAAACAAGCTATCGCTAGGGGTGGGCTATTAGGCGTTATAAAAGAGTACGGTAGTTATAAAGGTAAGGCGACTCCATATCAGATTACCTTGGCTGGTGCGATTAGATATGCACTTGAGCGCGTGGAGAACGTAACTGGTACTCCGACTAACGTAGTACTAATTGAGCGTAAAGAAGGCGTAAACCCTACGTATGACCCGAACACTAACACTGTTACGTTGTTTGAAGACTCGCCAGCAGAGGAAGTATTGCACGAAACTTTGCACGCTGTTACTCAGGCATATGTAGTGAACAACCCTACCGCACAAGAAGTAGTAGAGCTGTCTCGTTCGTTAGATGAATTATTTGCGGCTGTAGAGAACGGTGGTATTGATAATATCAATATGCCGCAAGAGTATAAAGCCAAAGCTACGGAAGTAGTAAACCTACTGGCCCGCTTACGTAGCGAAGGTAAAGAGACTGACGCAGTACTAGAACTTATGGCTTATGGCTCTACTCTACGAGAGTTTAAGTCGTTACTAAAAGGCATAAAGTCAAACCCGTCACCTAAAACTGTTGAGTGGCAACGGATGATTCAGCGCGTGTGGGATAAAGTTGTTAGCTTAATCTCTACATTCATGGGTGTAGAAAATACAGTTGCCAATAATGTCCTAGACAACACTATCTATATACTGCAAAAACAGTCTGATGTAGAAGCTAGTCCTGAACTTGCAACTGAGGGTAACGTCCTAAACATGGCTATCTTGAGTGGTACTAGCGACGCTAACCCTAAAGATGCTAATGGTGAGTATGTAGAAGATAGCTACTATGTAGGCAAGGCACGTAATAAACAGTATATGAGTGCACTGACAAAACCTTTCTTCGAGGCCATTCGATACCAAAAAGGTGTAGAAATCACTGAGGAAAAACTTAGTAGTGCGGCGCAGTACATTCGTCAGAATTTTCCGGGGCTTGAGCGTTCTATTTCTTATTTTAACTCTCGTTTCTCTGTACCCAAAGTTATTAGCGAAATGATGGATAGGTTTAAGGTTAATAAGAACACAGGTTACCAGCGCATGGAAACTCTAGCCAGTATGGTAGAGCGTTTCCCTAAAGACAAAGTGCTAGATATCATGGATGCTTTCGACGACCAAGAAATGAAGTCGTTGGATAAGTACGATGACGCTAAGAAACTAAAAGAGTTAGTAAGCTCAATTAATGCGTTTCTAGATGCTTACATCGCAGAGGCACCTAAAGACGTACAAGACCATTTCGCAAATAACTCATTCGCAGAGTCTTTGATTTATGTTGCAGAGCAAAACGCTGTATCGAGTCACACAATCGGGATGCGGAAAATCGCCGACCAGATTAAGTCGCAAGGTGAAACGGTAGATAGCCAAAGCCTTGAAGATATGATGGACTTAATGGAGCTGGATATGAACGGCGACTTAGTTGCCGACGGTGATTTCTATGAAGTTGTTATCAAACCTTCGATTGGTGCGCCTTATCGCCAGTTCGTAGCTAAATCTGTGTACGATAGATTGCAAGGTAAGCTACCTATCTATGATGGTTCGTATACAGTAGACAACAACACTAATTGGAAAATGGGCGGCAAATCTAAGAGTGGTGGTCGGACCTTTACTAAGCGTGTTAACCTCAAAGAGGCATACGACACTAATAAAGCTGAGCAACTAGCCACTGCACTACGTAACACCATGGGTGGTCTAGCTAACTACTACGCATCTAAGAACTTTATTAAGAGTTTGATGACTACTGAGAACGTGGTTTTCGATGATATTGAAAGTCTAAATGCGTACTTAGCAGAGAGTGGTGCACAACCTCTAACACAAGAGTCATTGCACGGTATCGCTGACGATGGCAAGATTATTACTACTGAGCAAGCTAAAGACATGCGCCTAAAACACGCTACTCGTTCAAGCACTCAGTATGTACGCGTATCTGGCTCAGCAGATGTATGGGGTGATTTAGCAGGTAAGATTATTCCGGGCTCTGTATGGCACGCTATGCAGGATATGTCAGACCGTAAACCTTTAGTAAACTCTCGTGTGTACAACAACACACTGAGACTATTTAAGAAAGCGAAGACAATCTACAACCCCGGCACGCATATTACTAACGTAGCGTCTAACGTTACACTAGCCATGATGCACGATATACCACTAAGCACTGTAGCTGAAGCGGCTAAGGTAATGTATCTATACGAGGTTTCTCCACAGAAACTAACCGATACCCAACTACAAGTTATGTCTGAGTTTATGAACTCCGGCGCGATGTTAGGTAACTACTCAAGTGTCGAAGTTAAAAACGTGCTGTCTAAGGCAACTGCTAAGCACCTGACTGACAAAGGCGATGAGTCTGTAATGACTCGCGTAACTTCTCTACTAAAAGTGGAGAAAGACAAGGGCGAAGCGGCGGCGCAACTAGCTAAACGTAGTGGTGATGGGGTTAAACGTGCAGATGAAATTGTTACTGAGCTATACGCGGCGGAAGACAACATGTTCCGCTTAGCGGCGTTTATTAAAGAAGTTGGTAACCAACAACTACGCACTGGTAACAAGGTCCCAACCGCTGAAAACTTCACTGCGGCAGGTAACTTTGCACGCCAAGCGTTCTTGGATTACGACATCGATGCACCTGCGGTTAAGATGGCTAGGCAAACAGCGTTCCCATTTATCTCATGGACATACGCCGTTATTCCAGTACTAGGCCGCATCATGGTTAATCAGCCTTGGAAAGTTGCTAACGTACTAACTGCATATATGTTATTAGATATGGCTACATCTGCATTAGCTGGCGACGATGACGAGATGCGCAAACTTGGTCCTGAGAAACTAGATGAGACAATTTTTGGTATTCCGGGACTACGTACACATATACGTTTACCTTTCTTGGGCGACGACAACAACCCTGTTTACTATAGATTGGGCGATTACGTACCACTTGCAACTACTGTAAAAGGTATTCCTAACGGCTTCATGGGCTTAGATTGGTTCCCGGGCGGTTTCACTCCGGGTGGTCCTTTCTTATCTGGTATTGTTGCCGCTTTAGGTGGTGTAGATACATATACTGGTAAGAGTATCAGCGACGAAGCGGCGTCTGGTGGCGAAGACTTCATTAAACGTGCTACGTACATTGCTGATTTATTCCTGCCACCTGCCGTATCCAGTAGAACCCGCCAGAAAGTTGAAGATGCACTAGCTGGCAATGTTAACTTTGCAGGGCAACCTAGCGATATTGCTGACGTATTAGTTGCACGTGTAGCTGGACTAAAGGTAGTTGAGTTTGATACTCTGTCTGAAGCTAAGGCTCGCCAAATTAGAAAAGGCGCGGCTTATCGCAAATACAACTCTGCCATAGCCAAGGCTAAACGTGAGGAATCCAGAAAGGGTTACCCTGACTACGAGGCTCTAAACCAAGAAATATTAGAGCTACGCCAAGATATGGTTGATGAGTATAACGAGATATTCAAACTGGAGGACGAGTAATGCCAGCCAAGAAAGACCCTAGATTAGCAAGAGCAGGCGTGGACGGTTACAACAAACCCAAGCGCACTCCTAGCCACCCAACTAAATCGCATGTTGTCGTTGCAAAAGAAGGTGACAAAGTAAAGACTATTCGTTACGGACAACAAGGCGTTAAAGGTGCAGGTAAAAACCCTAAGACCGCTAGTGAGAAAGCTAGGCGTAAAAGTTTTAAAGCGCGTCATGCTAGTAATATAGCGAAGGGTAAGATGTCTGCGGCGTATTGGGCTAACAAGAGTAAGTGGTAATGAGCAAATTATGCACAGGTTGTAAAACTAAAACGGCTTGCAAGAAAGCTGGCAGATGTCTAGCCAAACGCAAAGCCCCACCAAAGAAACCAGCTACTAAAGCTAAACGTCAATACAAGAGGAAGTAACATGCCTACTACTAAAAAACCTGTCCGCGGACAGCGTACTGCTACTAACAAAAAAACTACTGTGGCTAAGAAAAAAGCTATGCCTAAGATTCCAAAGGACATGAGCAAGATGAAGCTAACACCTGCGGAAACACCTGCACAGAGAAGGCAGGCGGCTAGCCTACGTCAACAAACTGAGGCGGCTAAGGCAAGAGCTAAGAAAAAGAAGAAATAAAAAAGGGGCTCTAGGCCCCTTACTTCATTTTAGCTTTGGTCGTTCGCTTAAACGAACGGTTCTTTGACTTAGGTACTACGGCTAAATTACTCCTACCATTCTTACCACCCTTAGCTAATGGCTTCTTATGGTGCACGTCCATACCGTCGCCTTTCGATACCTTACCTTCTTTAGCGAGCTGACGACGAGCCTTATTTCTCGCCGCGCGCTTTTTCTTTTGTTCCTCAGAACCTTGGTAATTATCATACTCTTTGCGATAATTTCTAGGCATTAGTTGTTCTCCTTCAAACCTTCTAAGTAGTCGGACACGATTTTGTTTGTATCCACATCGCGCAAGCTACCATGTAGAGAGTCTACAAAACGTTGGTGGTTTAGGTTAACTATTATACACCAAGCTTGGCCGGGGTTTCTACCGGGGCAATTCTTAAACATTGTCACACGTTTATTCGCGGAAAGTAGTGCGCCCATCTCTCTTAGTTCGCGCATTATGCGGTCAGTTGCGTCGTTGTTCTGGCTAAGGAACTTAGTAAACGCCGCTTTGTTAATAGCTAACGTACTGCCCGGCATAATTGGGTGGTCTTCGTCATACATACGCTCTATACGCATAACGGCCTTCTTAGGCACGTCATAGTCAGTCAGTACTGGCTTCTCATCGCTGTTGTAACGTTGCTTAACAGAGATAATCTGGTCATTGTACTGTTGCATAAACTGGCCTACTACGTCGAGTGCATCTGACTTAGCTTCTTCTGTGTCTTTGCGCAAGTCCATAACTACAGATACTAAGTGTTTAATAGTACCGTCGATATCGAAAGGGAAAAGACCTAGCTTGTTGCCAATCAGCCCCATAATCCATGCTGACTTAATAAGTGACTCGAAGAAACGCTCTTGCGATTCAAATACTAGTCCGAACTTCTCATCAAAATTATTAGAGCCCTTCTTAACGAATGCTTTTATGTCGCCCATGTTAGACACAGCAGAGACTAGTTCAACCATTGCATGGCCATAGTTTTCTTCTATAGTCTCATCGAAACGCCTAGCGATAGGACCTTGCTCATCGCGCAAGTTAACGAACGTCTTGCTGTGTTGCGGTAACTCTAAAGTACGTAAACGTAGTGGCTCACTGTTAGCCATAGTTAAGTCGTACTTAGTCATAAGCGATGTGTTAGTAGACATTATCGTCGGGCCATCCCAAGTCTCAGGGTCACGCAACTCACGGTTAACATTCATAGAAAGTTTTTCTTTGCCCTCAGAGAATGTATATGCCATCTGCGAAACTGCTTCTGGGTCTGCCAAACTAAGCTCATCGATACACATAGGTAAGTTGTTTAACACGCCACGCTGTTTAAATAAGCCATTCGGTGTATCATTCTTACCACGCATTAGTGCACTAGGGTCACCAAACAATGCGTTAGCCGCACGGAGTGAAATAGATTTACCAGTGCCAGATGTAGTCGAATAGACAGAAATAATACTAGACCCATTACCCATGAACTTAGCGATAACGCCTGTACATGCGAGTAGTATAACTGAGCGAATCGTTTCAGTGCCCGGGTTATTAAGTAACTCCATTGCCTCGACAAACTTATCACGTGTACCCATGGGGGGTCACAGTGTTTTTCATCTTGCCAGCTTCGCCAACTATACGACGATTGTCTGTGCCATTAGGTGCATTAATTATCTGAGTACCACACAAAAATGAGCCATCATCTTGCCAGCCAAAGTTAGAGTAGTCATACCCTACGGCTGTCTGTGTCTGCACCATTTTTAAATAGTCCATGAAATAACCTCTTAGTTTTTCTAACTTTGCAGGACTTTTGAAGCCGTAAATCTGCAAGTTTAGTAACCAATCAGAAAAATCTTTTCCACTCGCGGCTAGTACGCCGACAGGGTGGTCGTCTTCTTCCCAACCAGTAATAGGCCGTTTAACAACTAGAGTAAAAGAAGTAGTTTTTGTTTTTCTACAGAAGAATACACCACGAATAAACATCATGTAGTCGCTGACTAGTTCGGTATCCTTTATAGGATTACCGTCTTCGTCTTCGGTTTGCACTTCGCGCCAGATAAACCCACTGCGAATTACATAGCCTTCAGGCATCTGGATTTTTTGTTCTTCTTTGTTACCTTCTTCGTCCTCTACCTCGATAGTTTTTTCCGTAACCATGCTTAGTTGTGCAGGGGATGTCTTCTGCCCTTTGAACGGACAGCCAGCGCAACCATTAGGGCATAGTTCTTCAAACTTATTACAAGTGGTCGGGCCTGTACCTTTCCAACCATCTAACTTTTCCATGTTCATCTTGAGGTCAAACTCAGGATGCCCGCCCGCTAGCATGATGATAGTACGCTCTGGGTCTGGGGTAAACTTTGCCATGCCCAACGACGCACGCCACAAAGGTTCTTCGACAGGGTTACCCGCCGCGTCTGTCACACCACCTGACTCTAGCAAAGCGCCTACTTGCCTGCACTGCTCGCCTACTGAAACAATATCTATGTCATTCTTAGTATCGTCAGTAAGTATCGCGTCTAGCATAGCGTTTTTAGGTCGCTCGCGCTTAGGTTGTTCTACCTCTACATACTCTTGTAACAAGCCCATCAATAGGGCGATGTCATGCTCCGCTCCGTCGTCTAGGATTACCTCTACAGGTTTCCAGTCAGACTTTTTGTGGTGTGTGCCAGCAGGGCGCAACACCATTGACGGGTCATGTATCTTACTTGTATCAATCTCTAAACCTTTAGCGTGAAGCGCATTGCGCAACGCCTTACTAACATGTACCCATTGGTCTTTGGTTATGCTGTGCTCTAGCACCCAGTAGACGTGGTGCACCGTTACCGGATGATACTATTAGAGGTTTAGGAAGTTGTAGTTCTTTAACTACTTCAACTAATTTTTTGAGTCCATCTCCCTGTGACTTATATGGCTTATCTTCGCCACAATCTAAATCAAAACATAGTGATTTAAAATAAGTCGCGTTCGCCTGCGTTCGTTTAATTTTTGTTTTGCCGTTTTCTTCTATTTTGTGGTTAGCAAAAGAACCGACGCTGAAATAAATTGTTGTATCTTTTTGAGCATCCCACTGAGCAACTAAGTTCTCAGCTTCGTCAAATTGGTTATAAGTAAATGACTGCCTATTCCAAAAGATACCTCTCGTGGCATTGAGTTGAGTAATGATTACTTCATCTTTCTCACTACATACCCTTTTTAAGAATTGTGCTGTACTCACGGTGACCCCTTCATAGAAAAGAAAGCCCTGATTACAGGGCTTAAATTATTCTACAGATTACTCATCGAATAAGCTATCAAGTTTTGCTGATAATTCATCCGATGACTTCACTGGTTCGACCTTTGGCTTTTCTTCTTTAGCCTTGGCAACGATTGGCGCTTCTTCGTAGGCGGCGGCTTCATCGTCCTCTGCCGTTACTTTTGGCGCTTCAATTTTTTGCACTGGCTTTATCTTCAAGCTGAGTGCCTGCGGCGGCTGAAGGTTCGATAACACGGATAGCAATCTTAGTGTCGTCTGACTCTAATAAGTTATCAACAGTAGTAATTGCCTTCTCTGGTACATAACCTTTGTGCTTAAATACTAGCTTAGGGTAAGCTGGCATTTTCGTCGAAACCAAGTTCTGTAATAGCTTCTTCAGGACCAATGCCGTAGTTAGCTAACTCAGTAAAGTATTCGCGCAGTGCACGCATACCTGATACTGGAACTGTTAACGAATAAACCTTAGACGGGTCAGCCGCGGCAACGGACTGCGATATGTCTTTGGTCAGCACACATCTTAGACTTAGCACCAGAAGGTAATACTTTAGAACCAAGTACGTTGTGTGGACATGTTGCGCAAGTGTTATGCACTGGGCTTTCTACCGATTGGTGTGGCTTAATGCCATCACTTGAGAAACAAGCTGGGCGGTTGCTGTCAGCATTCGGGTCCCATGCACCTGAGTAAAATACTTTAGATACTTTAGGATTAACACCAACAATAATAACATCTAAGTTAACGCCAACAGTTGTTTCTACTCCGGCCTCGACAAGACGGAAGCGGCCAGCACGTAGTGAGATTCGGGGTACACTAACACCGCCTCCACCTGTGCCGAGGACGGCAGTAGCTAGAGTAGACTGTTTGTTTTTCTGACGCTCCGCGATACGGGCGGCAATGTGAGCAGGTACGTTTTGTGTAGACATAATAAAATTCCTTAGTTTGATTTTCTGAAGTTAAATACACTGACTGATTTGTAGTTGACACCCGGCGGTGGTTCGCCAGCCGCTTCTATATAGCTACGCACGGCGGTTTTAGACGCCCGAGCCTCTAGTAAATCCCATGCGTCGTTGTCTTTGCAAAAACTAAATAAGTCTTCGCGTGAGCCAACAGTAGCAGAGTGGTGAGTAGACCAGTACGCAGTGCCATAGTTAGTCTTAATAGTAGACAAACCATCTTCCTGTGCCTTGGCCGTAAACCAGTTTTCAAGAGCGATTTGCTTTTCTTTTATGCTCGCTTTGCGCTCTTTATACTCACGCTCAAGAGCGTCAAGTTCTTTTCTGACTGACATATATCTGTCAGCCGCTTGTTCATAGTTCATGATGTTACCCTCGTTAAGTTATTTAGTCATCACTATTAATACCACGCACTAAGTCTAAAAACTCAGCTAACGTGTTCTTCTTCGCACGTAATCGTCTGTACAATTCCGCCTCGAAGTTGGTCGCGTAAATATGCCATACATTAGTCTTACCCTCAGTACTAAGTCGGCGTATCCTAGCATTAGCTTGCTCGTATTGCTCTAGCGAATAGATAGGTGCATACCAAATAATGTCTTTAGCTCGTGTGAGTGTCAGACCATGGGCGGCTACCTTCGGGTGCGCTAACAATATTTGAGGCTCGTCGGTGTGCTGGAAGTTGTGAAATATTTCATCACGCTCTTTCTTTTTAACATCACCATTAACTAGTGCCACGCTATATTTGTCTTTCTGCAATTGCTCTTGTAAATGCAACTGCGTACCTTTTAATGGGACAAAGATAATAACCTTGCCGCCAATCTCATCAATCAATTCAGTAAGAGTATTATACCGCACTCCCGCGTCTATGGCAATTGACTGGTCTTCTGAGTAGACCACACCACAACATATCTGGAGTAGCTTAGACAACATTACTGCTGTATTCGCGGCGGTTACCTCCCCTTCGTTAAACACAGTAACAGCTTTGTCTTGCATATCTTTAAATGCTTTCTCTTGCTGTTTAGTTAAGTCAGTCTTGCGCCCTACAAAGTTTGTATCTGGCAAGTCTTTACATTCATCCAACGAGAAACGAATCGATGGTTGTAGTACTTTGCGACAAGTCTCTAGCGCATCTTCCCGTGGAATCCACTTAAACTGTGTAACCTTCTTCATCACTGTATCTTTAAACGCAGTGAAACTTCTTTGTACTTTAGTCGACTCTACTAACCTAGCCAAGGTCCAAGCGTCCGCAGGTGTCTGCGAAATCGGTGTACCAGTCAGTAACCACAACCAAGGCTTGTGTGTATTCACCCACTTCTGGAATATCTTAAACCTACGTGATGAAGGTGACTTCAGTGCAGTTGCCTCATCATATATGACCACATCAAAGTCTTTTAACTGGTCTTGTAAGTTAGTAAATCCATCATGGTTAATAATTACGTACTGCACTCCCGGCGTCTCTAGTAACTGCAACCGCTTCGCTTTTGTACCAACACACAACACAAATTGTCTGTGTGGCAAGTGGTTCTTTAGCTCTGAACCCCACACTGGTTTGAGCGTAGATAGCGGCGCAATTATTAGGACCTTCTTAGCTTCTCCACGAGTGAGTAAATAGTCAGCCGCCCATATAGAACTGATAGACTTACCAGTACCCGGCGCGTTCAGACATAAACATCTTTTGTGTGTAGTCATAAACGAAGCCGTAGCTTTCTGGTGCTCCATCGGGCTAAACCTAGCGGGCCAGTCGTAGTAGTAGTTAATCGGCTCTGGGACACTGAAGCCAAGGTTACGCATAACCATGACTTCTTCGGTTTTAAACGGCACTGCTACATGTTGCTCGCCGTCGTGCACGAACTCCCTAGCGTGCGGAATAAATTTAAGTAGCTCATCGTTGTGTGAGCTTTTAACTATAACTGTTTCCTTCTCAGGAACTATGAGCATAGCGCTACCCACCCTCTGAACTCATCTTCCCAAGCAACTAAATTTCTATCGTTAACAATCCAAACTTGTGCCTCATTATATTTTAGATTGTTAATCTCTCTAATCTGGTTGTTAGTTGGTTGGTTGTTACCGAACTTAGTCTCTACCGCGAACAAGTATCCTTTGTAACACCCCAAGAAATCTGGGATACCTGAACGACCGTACCCATTGGCTGGTGGCATGAAGTACCATATGTCATCGCCATAGCTGTTGAATACTTTCTTAACTACTTTCTTTACATCACCTTCGTTTTTCATCGTCTTCCTCTCAATCTTGCATCAGGGCAAATTTCTTTTGCTGGGCACCATGGGCACAACCCCGATGGCTTGGTGTCAAAAACACCTAAATCTACTGTATCTATTACTTGCTCAAACCTTGGCTTGAGTCCATCCCACAAAGCATTAGCGTACTTTCTTTGGTATGTGGCGTTCGTAACTTGGTCAAACTTCAACCAAATAAATGAGGTTCTAACTTCTTCAACCTCTGGGAAATGCCAGAACACCATCGAAGCAAACAGTTGTAGCTGTGTAGGATTCTCTTTGACTTTGCCTGTCTTGTAATCAAGGCAGTAAGCTTTATTACCATCAACAACAAGTACGTCGGCAATAGACCTAATATAAGCGTCAGGACTAAACCAATCACAAGGCTCCAATGTTTCAGTAACCGCCATCTGATATTCATAGTATTTATCTCCACTCTTAGCATTAATGGTGTCTACCAAGGGGCCCCAACGCTCTAAGGTTTGTTTGCCTTCTAGCGTAAGCGTCTCTTGGTTAATCTCATCCTTGCCATATAGTTCGAGTACTTCGTGCACTCGGTTGCCATATTCACTGGCTTCACTACCTTGGTCGCGCACTGCTTTAGTAACATATAAGTAATCGAATTTAGCAGGGCATTGTTCAAACGTACTAAGTCGGCTATACGACAACGACATTTTAGACATATTGTATCCTTATTTAGCGTCGCCGTATGAGTCTCCTATTTCAGTCTCGCAAGCGACAGGGATTGCGCCTCTACACCACGGAGGAGTCATATCAAGACATTCTTCCATGTAGGCTTTTGCTTCAGTAAGTTCGTGTTCAGGTACTACAGTCACAGCTTCATCGTGCACTGATAATACTACTGGATACCTTTGGTTAATACGAGCTGTCTGCCACATAACTATTTTCATAGCGGCGTGTTGGCACAGGTTCTCTACTACCTTTGGTCCATATATCTTAACACGACCACCTCCCATTTCATATGTCCATTCGTCGTTTTGCCACTCTAAGTTTTTATAAACAACCCCCGGTTCGCCCGGTCTACCGAAGCCTTTGTTCTGTGTGATAAACCAGCCATGTATATCAACAGGTAGTAAGTTACACCCATTGGCTATATCTGGTAAGACCTGTTTATCGCACTTGCGCCATAGGTCGACTACTCTGTGGTGTATTTGTCTATATAGTTGTACGATGTCATAAGCCTTGTCGAATGAGATAGGTTCAATGCCATCCATAAGCTGTGCGCCTAGTCTAACCATCTCTTGGAATCGCTCAGCCCCTGCGCCATACTGCAAGCCTAACATCGCCGTCTTGCCCAAGAAACGTTCGGCTTTATCTTTCTTAGTAATCTCTTTGCCGAATATCTGACTAGCGAAGTCACAATACATGTCTACGCCAGCACGGATTTTCTCTAGTACATCTTCTTGTCCTGCCAACGCCATCACCGTACGCAGTTCGATATTCGATGAGTCGCCCACTAATACCTTATGTCCTTCCGGTGCTTTAAGTGCAAGGCGTAGACCTGCTGATACACCACGTGCTGGTAGGTTCTGCCAATTTACTTTGTTACCACCTGAGTAACGACCAGTTGTTTTAGCTCCCCAGAAGTTTAGGTATACAGGTAGTTTTCCACGCTTAGACATATCAACAAACCGCAATGCCCGTGTCTCGGCTATGGTTGTCTTTGCTCCTAGTCGTGCGGCTACAAGGGCTTGTACTTCAGGGTTCTCGTGCTCTTGTAATCTAGTAAAGTCTTTGTCAGTCTTAGCAAATGCGAATGTCTCTTTGCCAGTGCGCGGACTAATTTTAGTAGGTGGTCGTACGCCCAAAGCTTCTAGTCGTTTGGCAAACTTAGCACTAGAGTTCAACGTCTCTTTGTCTAGTTGTGCAAGTGCGAGTAACCCCTCTTTGCGCTTCACTTCATCATGGTATAGCTTTTCCATGAGCGCGGTATCGCCGACTAGCTTAGGCTCAGTGAACATACGAATAGTCATATCTATAAGTTTAAAGTCTAGCGGTGGCATGAACTTATCGAACTTTTCACCAAGCGCCTTACACAGTCTAGTGTCTTGGAAGCAGTATTCTACATAGCTGTCGAAGTCATCTGCTGACATATCCGCTAGTCGTTTACCTGCCATGTTGTGCACAGCGTTGCCTTTCTCGCCCAGCCCCAATTGGTTACACACGTTCTTGAGTGAATGTGATTTTAGCCAAGGCATAAACATACGGGCCTGACTGAGTGTATCCAACCACAACTTAGGTTTTATGCCATACCTTTGCGTAAGGATAAAGCCATCAAACAACGTGTTGTGTGCACGTATAGCGCACTGTGACCAATCACAATAAACAGCTAGCTGTGTGGCAATCTCTAGCTCATCGCCTACGATGATATCTTCTTTATCTTCATCGTCGATGATACATACCATTATTGTTTCATAGCGTTCGTCTAATATGTATTCGTCAGTCTGCATTTTGCGAAGGCTGTAGTCCTTATCATAGTAAGTCTCGAAATCTAGTGTATAAGTCTTCATATCAGTGTTCTTTGTGTTGTTCGTCTAAGCCTAGTATTTGCTCAGCCATGTCTAGCATACAAGAGTAGCATGTGTCGCAAAATGCTACAGGTAAAATCCCGAAGTATCCTGACATCGCCACTTCATCTTCCTCTAGTTCCCAGTCACATATACTACATTCTGTTTTATTATCCATAGTTTACTCAATCTCTACCAGTTTTATTCCATACCCCATAGCGTTCAGGCATGTCATAAAGTTAAAAAATGAAGGTGTTCTTCTACCGCTAGTCCAACCTTGTATCGTGTTAACATGAATTCCGGCCTTGTTCGCCAGCATGTCATTAGTTAGTCCTTGAGTCTTCATCACCGCTTTTATTACTTTGCCGGGATTGTTTAAGTCTAGTTCTTCTGTCTGTGCTTCTACAATATCAGCGAAACTTTCCAGAAATTGTTTGTTCCAGTCAATCATTCTTGTAACTACTCCTTGACGAAGACACCGTCAACCATACGACCTTTACGGTCTTTAATTTCATCATATGCGTGCTCTAAACATTGTCCTAGTGTTAGTCCATTTCGCTCTGCAATGTTAATTAGCACCACCATGATGTCGCCTATTGCGTCTTTGGTTTCAAGCGTGTAATCTTCTATATACGAATTACAAATCAAAGCCTCATGCAACTCCAACACTTCCTCTTGCAGCTTACTAAACTGCGCTAAGTCTGTAGAACCATCAATCAGGTTACGGTCGTAGTGCCATTGTTTAATCTTTTCTATTAATTTATTCATCAATCTTCTCCCATTTAAGTCCTAAGAACACTTTCTGCATCCATCTGTGAAAACGGTTCGGTTGTTGCCCCTCCCAGAAAAGCATATTAAAACCATCGCCTATGGTTAGTTTCCAAGCGTATTTTGGTATGTCGATAAAATGAAGACCTGATGATACATAATCCTCTTTATTCATTCTTCAACCTGCCAAGGATAACAATAACCATCCGCTAACCCGACCACTCTAAATGCAATAATTTGATTGTAGTCTGCCGTTATATCATGTCTCCAGTATTGTTTATTGGTGGTAAATTCATTGTATAGAGTTTCGCCCATCCTTATTATTACATCGACAACAAACCCTTCTGGCAGTGGACATTCCCCACCCTGCCATGAATACCAGTGGTTCATGCGCGGACGGCAACGCTCGAAATCTGACAGTCCACTCTCGTAGGGGTGCGTAGTGCGCTTATCAATGTCAATTAGCTTACCTATCACCTCTCTATAAGCGCTTTCTTCATCCCAAAACTCACAATCAATCCCTGAGTCAATTAATACAGATAAATCTACAGGCGTTTTAGTTTGCTTAATGCGCCATTCAAACTCATCATGAGTAATAGGACTCATGTAGTGAGGTGAGTCAACCCACGTCGAATTATCCACGTACTGAACCTCTTTACCATCTGCAATAGCTCTTATTACTTCTGCCCATTTATGCTCTTTCATTATCTTTCCTCCAGTGCTTTCCAAGATACAGGGAATGCAGGTTCAATCTGTTCACGCATTAACTCGGCAAACTCTTTTGCCTCTACCTGTGCGCCCTCACCACTTCTTAGGCTGTAAACATGGAAAAATGCTAGTAAGTTACCCGACCAGATAAAGTTAACCATCATGGACTGAGGCAATACCATTCTAGCCATCTCAGGTGCTACTCCGCTTCCTAAAAAGTCGCTATAATCTTGTAGGCTATCTTCAATCATAACCTTATAACTTTCAACCAGTGAGTCGTTGTATTCATGGACACCTGCACTGCCTTGTTTGATAGACTTATCAGGACGTACACGCCATTCTGTGACATCGTAGAACTCTGGCTCACTATCAATGTATCTGCGGCTTTCTTCATTCCAGGTTAACCCTGCTTGGTGCTTCATTAGCTGCCTTGCTAAGAATAGCGGAACTTTACATTTCAACTGAATGAAGTTATGACGAAAAGGTGTATCATGTCTGTGTTTTGCTAGATAATTGATTAATCGCTCATCTTTGTAATCTAGTTCGCTAACCTCTTTGGCAAATGATACTCGTGCAGAATTGACCACACTTAAATCACCACCTGCGCAATCTACTAACTGGACTTCTTGTTTAACTAATTTCATTTCTATACCTTTGTTAGTTGGTGGATGCCGTGCTCCTCCTTACCACCATTATCTGCGCACCTTGTGGACCACACTATTAATCCACTTGCGACTTACAAGCATATCCTTAGTTTACTGACCCAACTCGATGCTTCTCTCTATACTTTGTATAGCTTCACGCTTATCCTGCTTAACGTCTTTGTGTCCGCGCTGGGCCACTCATAAGGCATTTTTTAATCGCATGTTGCATTGCTGGGCACGTCACGTCGAACGCAACTAACACGTCGTACACATCGATTGTCGTATTTTTTACCCGCTTCTCGTATTTGTTTATAGACTTCGGCGATTGGTATATCTCATCGTATTGGTCCGCATAGTCATTATTATAGTATTCTGAACCTGCCATAAGTTCATCTCCTCTATTGTTTATTAAGTAAAAAAGTGTTTTAATACAGGGAACAGCTTAACCTTCTCCCTCGTTATGTTGTTATACCCGACCTTTGCCCATCCTAGTGATGGGCTTTTTTATTCAAGGCTGTCTTCTAAATCTTCGACTAACTCTTTACGTCTTTGTTCGTCTTTGGGCGTAATGCCTTTGCAGTGGATAAGTACATCTAGTATTTCTTCTAGATACTCAAAAATTTTGTCGCCATCTACTTGTTCATTAATTTCAAACATGGTTTCCTCTCAAAAAACCAACTAAATATTGTCATGTATTTCTTGCTTATCATATATGATTTGTTCTACTTCGTCTAACTCTGAGTATGCTTGTTCGAGAGGTGTAACTGCATCCATGTGCCCTAGTTTACCGCATGAAATAGCCAACTCGTGCATTAGTCGCTTTATTTCTTTAATTTGTGCGCGTGGTTTCTCACTACTTTTCATTAGAATTTTGGCTCATATAGGATGTGGGACACAACCTTGCCACCACTGACCAACTCATAGTACTCACCCTCTTTAGTAGCACCGCGTGCTTTCATCTCTTGGATGATAACCTGTAAGGAACGGCCCATAGTAGACACGTATACAGTGTTACTCTCGTTGTCTACAGTAAGCCATTGTTTGTCTACATCTAGACTCACGCCTAATTCTTCAAACCCTCGAACGAGTTTGCTTTCAATACGGATAAGACGCGCTGTTAAATCACAACGCTCTTTAGGTTTGTTATATTTCGACATGTGTTACTACTCCAAATTTTACACTATTGTTGTTGTGTTGACCTGTGTTTGCCCATATGACAGGGAACTCTGGTTCTTCACATTCATCGATGTTGCCTTCCATATCGGTGAAGTAAATCATACCGACGAGCGGACTATGAT
>JAUFNR010000200.1:0-74440 GCA_031216915.1 Pictodentalium vernedei | reverse complement strand
TATTTTTATGATTCACATACTAAAGCTGTTAGAAGGGAACAATTTTCAGGTGGGGGAAGATATCGTGAGCAGTTTATCTTACCCCTCACCAACACTCTTAACAAAGTCATGATTTTTGTGTGTGCTCAAAACACAATTTTAAAGAGAATTTCATCTGTATTGTCTATTTTTAAGATTCATATGCTTAAGCTGTTAGAAAGGACAAATTTTCAGGTGGGTCGTGTTGGGGGGGGGGGGGAGATATTGTGACCAGTTTATCTTACCCCCACCCGACACACAAAGTTACAAAAAATTTGTTTTCAGCTCAAACCACCATTTTGAAGAGAATTTCATCTGTATGTTCTATTTTTAAGTTTCATATGCTCAAGCTGTTAGAAAGGAAAAATTTTGAGGTGTGGGGAGAGATATCATTCATGACCAGTTTATCTTACCCCCCACCCAACACTCAAAGTTATTACACAAAATTTGTTTTTAGCTCAAACCACTATTTTGAACAGAATTTAATCTGTATTTTCTATTTTTACGATTCACATGCCGTTAGAATAGAAAAATGTTCAGGTGGGGGGGGGGGGGGGGGGGGGGAGGGGGAGATATCGTGACCAGTTTATCTTACCCCCACTCGACACTCAAAGTTACAAAGAATTTGTTTTAGCACAAACCACTATTTTGAAGAGAATTTAATCTGTATTTTCTATTTTTACGATTCACATGCTTAAGCTGTAAGAAGGGAACAACTTTCAGTGTGGGGTGGGGGGGGGGGGGGGTAGTTATCGTGACCAGTTTATCTTACCCCTCACCAACTAGAGATAAAGAAGATAAACTGGATAATTTTTTTCTTTTAACAACTTAAACATATGGGTAGGTTATGACTTCCCCTATCGCTTTCTTACCTGTGGGTGACATTAGAAAAGCAATTAAGAGCACATTGAAAAACTCATCGGTCAGTGTGAGAGAGAGCTTGATACCCAAAAGGGATGAAAAAAAAAGTGACAAATATTCTGATGGGGTGGGGAGGGGGAGGGGGGGGGGGGGTCATGGTTAGGTTATGACTCCCCCTTCTCCCCAACTGACATTCAAAGTTTTTGAATTATTTTTTTGGCTCATACAACGATACTGATAAGAATTTTATTCATATTTTCAAATAAAAAAACATATCAAAATATAGGGTTTGTTGCCGCACTCTCAAGGCCAGACTAACAAGTTTTCAAATTGCCCCTCATGCTTTTTAATATAACAGAGGGGTACTAAAGCAAATTCTTTAAAAAGTTCTGTGATTAAATTGAAAGTTAAAAAAATTCAGGTTGGGGGGGAAGATAAACCAGTGGGGGGGAGGGGGGGGGAGATAAACTAGTATATCCCCCCCCCCACCGGGGGGAAGATATACAGGGGGGGAAGATATAGAGGATATTCACGAAAATTTGAT
Source organism: Pictodentalium vernedei (assembly GCA_031216915.1). Classification (NCBI taxonomy): domain Eukaryota; kingdom Metazoa; phylum Mollusca; class Scaphopoda; order Dentaliida; family Dentaliidae; genus Pictodentalium; species Pictodentalium vernedei. The sequence goes on along the minus strand of JAUFNR010000200.1, from coordinate 73,017 downwards.
GAATACCAAAAATATCTCGTGAGTGGCTACAAAGAAATATGAGGATCTTCACGAGCGACGCAGTCGCGAGTGAAGATCCTCATATTTCTTGAAGCCACAAACGAGATATTTTCGGTATTCATCAAATTTTCGTGAATTTTCTTTTTATTTAATGCTCTACGACTACAAACTCTCCAATTTGTGGCCTTTATTTGCCATTAAGGCGCAAAATTTATGTGCCGAACCGGCATCCATACAAAAATTACAACAACCAAACTCCAACCATTGGAATGTGTGAATATCCGCACAAAAAGTAGTCCCGTCTTATTTCTCCCCTAACTTTACGATTTACCAAGGCTGGCGAATTGAAATAATCGCAATGTGTTTCGAAGAAATAGAACAATAACAAAAAACACCACTTTCTTATTTTCAATAACAAGACACGTCATTTTATTTTTTTTGAACTCAATGCACTGAAGACGTGTGAAGTTGAACTGAAGAAATTTGAAAGTGATTTCGGCTTTTCGCTGGAAGGTGAATGAGAAAGTCAAACTTTGAAACCGCTGATTTAATGAACTGATTTAGTCACTGTCACTATCAATTATTCGAATTCGTTTGTATTTGGGACTCTGGAATTCATTACTGATGTGCTGACTCGTTTAAAGTACATGTGATTCGTCATCCGAACCTACGATGAAATATCGATTTCTAAATATCATTTTGATATTTCGTTTTGCCGACCGACAGGGGAATATGACTTAATTTTTCAGCGTGAATTGATGCCTGAGCATTAAATAAAAACTGTTACACCAGATCCTATTTTACTTTTACCACTAAAGTAACACTTGTTTACCACAGTAAACAAAGCACTGCTTGAGTCTTTACCATAGTAAACAAAGCACTGCTTGAGTTCCCAGGGTTTCCACAGGTAACCGTTCATTATTGTGTTTATTACTACCAGTGAGAACTCAATAGTGAAACAAACAGAACAAGTTTTCTAATTTTGCCTGTAGGCACTCTCCCATAACTTGTGACAAGACAAACCCACACAAATTTAATAATTTCACTTAAAAAATAATATGAAACACATGTACAGAATATGAAGGCTTTAAGTTGTGGTACTTGCATATCAGAATAAAGACTTAATAAATACTAACTTACAGAACTCTACCAGTTAAAACAGCATATTTTTCAACTTGTGTATCACAGTCAAATAGTATCAACGAAAACACAAAATAAACTTGCCAAAATGTTATGAAAGATGCTCACAATTTCCTGAGAAAATTGTCATTTTGGGTATTAAATTAATATCATTAACATTTTTGTGTAACTTTTGGGGTAAAGCTGAAGGAACTATTTTGATTAGTGGATGACTAATTTCATTGATGAAAGCGGTTCATTGGCTATCTGCTGATGGCTTTTAACCTGAAATGTTTGTCACTTTTGAAGCAGTTACTTTGCATTTTCCCCCTGCACACTGATGTCAAAATATCTCAAGTTCAAGGTGCCAATTTTTCCCATAATGCAACTAGAAATTTAACCAATTCAATCTTGTTTGACAGAGCTCATTGAGCTCTGTCAAACAAGATTGAATTGGTTAAATTCCCAGTTGCATTATGGGAAAAATGGCTACTTGAAATTTGGATATTTTGACATCAGAGTGAAGGGAGTTAATCTGAGAGTAATATGTCAAGATTTTTTTTAGAACAGATGACCAGAGAGTCTAACGACATCCTCCGCCAACTTTTATGTTATGATAGGAATAAGCATATGAGGTGATCAAGACAGATGAAAAGATGGAGGAACAAACACCGAGATGGTGAATGGACTTCAATGGACAAGGTTAAATACCTTATTTGGTTAATTTCAACTGTGTTTGCTATGAGTAACCAGAAGAACTTGCCGTGCTTTGGATGCCATTCGATATGGCAACTGCGCGCAATTCCTACGTGCAATTAAGCCTAGATAAGAGCACAGTTCGTGACAGGACTTCTAGTTTTATCTCTAGTTTATGACCCCTTATTGGAAGGAGCTTGTTGAGCTCAAGTCTGAAAGTTAAAAAATTTATAGTAATTTATATATTTTTTATACTTACCAATGACCCAGACTTAGCTGGTGCTAACTCCAACAAAACCAGGGCCAAACACAAATTTTGCCCCCCAATCCCCAAAATTTGCATCCAAAACAAAAAGAAATCATGTCCTAAAGGACCTCCATACTACGCCTCTACTGCGCATGTGCAGTGACGCAGTCGTCCCGAAATTGGCGCCAATTATCATTCTTACTGGCAGTGCCTGGTCAGCGCTATGTACTCAGCGGGGAGGCAAGAGTTCCCAACTCCAGGGAGGGCCATCCCCGTCTGGGTCATTGGTAAGTATAAAAAATATATAAATTACTATAAATTTTTTAACATTTTTATACTGTACCAATGACCCAGACTTAGCTGAATAGTAAACAGGCTGGAGGGCCTAGGACATAGAGGAAAATCCAATAAGCTCAACTATATAGTAAAGAGGTAACCCCTTAAGGAGAAAAGGAGTATTAGGCTTTCCATGTATCTTTCTTATTTAATATTAAATTAGAAAGATACACTACCCTTAATAATTGAGCACAATAACATTCATGTTCTCTATTAACATCCAGTATAACCCTTATACTAATTATTTTTAAAGCAAGCCAATAAATAAAGTAGTCCAGAGAATTGAGACTCTTTATAATCATTTAAAAGTGTCCGAGTATTGTATATTAAAGCCCGTTTGACACTTGACATATACAAATGCTTCACACCGAGCTACACTTTAAAAATAAGACATGAATGAATTTAAACATTAATATTACACTTTAAAACCATCCCGGAAGCGACTCAGAAATACTGACTTGGAGGAGGCATTCCCTTGCTTTTCACTATAAAGCAGGTGACCTAAGGGAACACCCACCCCCCCCCCCCCCCCTTCCCCTTGCCCTGGGTCAAATAGCCCAGAGCGAAGAGGGCAGCCGGACGGAGTCACTGCCGGAACAGAAAGCCTGCATAACTATAGTTGCAACTGTTTAGTGGACGACATTCTGAGCAACAGATAACGGACCTAAACAATGCAGGTCTCCAGAAATGGACTCAATATTTCTGAGATAAAAATTCGTAAATGTGGATGGCTGAGACCAATAAGCAGCCTTCATTAAATCTGTAATAGCAACACTATTAGCATAAGCCCAGGAAGTAGAAAGAGCTCTTACTTCATGAGCAGAAATCTTAAGCACAGACTGCTGAGAAGAAGATAAATCTTCATAAGCAGTACGGATAGTTAACTGAATCCATCTAGCAATAGAATGGACTGAAATGTCCTTTCTATTAGGCATCAAAGACAGAAAGAAACGTTTCCGTCCCTTTCGGATAAACTGAGATCTCTGTTTAGAGATACGTAGTGCTCTAACAGGACAGAGTAAAGGCCTACGCCCGTCTGAAGACGGAAGAGCCTTAATAACAATAGGTTCCGGATATTTATTAGAGCCTGATTCTTAGCTAAAAAACCCACATTAGTAGTGAAGGTGATAGTGTTCCCAACACTACGATAATGAGAATCATCCACCGATAGTGCATGAAGCTCACTGACTCTTCTGGCAGAAGAGAAAGCTAAGAGAAAAGCTGTCTTATAAGATAAGAATTTGAAATCTACTGTCCCAAGAGGTTCAAATGGCTTTTCCTTCAATTTAAGGAGAACCCAAGCTAAATTCCACTTAGGAATTAATCTAAGAGTTCTGGGTCTATTTATCGAAAAGTTTCTAACCAACTTCGATAAAGAGACATTAGATCCAATTTGTAAACTATCATGATGTGCATAGGTATCAGATAACATAGATCTATAACCCTTTATAGTAACAGGCTGCAGTTTGATTTCGTCAAACAAGTATACTAGAAAGTTTGCAATGTCTGGTATAGAGGGATCAAATATATCTACAGAATGATCCCTACACCAACGACGAAAAACCTTCCACTTAGCCGCATAGTTTAGCGAAGAGGAGGTCCTCCTACAGTTAGAAATCGCGTCCACTGCTCGTCCTGTAAAGTGCTTGCCATGCAAGAAGGACCGCACAACGGAAAAACGTGAAGGTTGAGACCTTGCGGGTTGTGATGGAGTTGGCGCGATTTCCCCTGCGAAAGAAGATCCTCTCATGGAGGAAGCTTCCGCGGTAGGTCCCACAACAGACACCTGAGTAGATTTATCCACGGTCTCTGTGGCGACAGAGATGCTACCAACAGAATCTTGCATTGAGATTGTTTTATCTTTAGCAATACTTGTTGAATTAACGGCGCTGGAGGATACGCATATCCTATCATTCCGTCCCAAGGGATCGACAGAGCGTCTACTGCAAATGCTCTTGGATCCGGACACGGAGACACGTCTGCAACTGATTGTTGAGATGTGTCGCAAATAAGTCTATCATTGGCCGTTCCCATTGGTAGCAAATCTGATTGAATACTTGTTTGTTGAGAGTCCACTCCGACGGCAACAAGCGACCCTTTCGTGAAAGGGAGTCTGCTAGCACATTCAGACGACCCGGTATGTGACGGACCGAAAGAAGAACGTGATGTTCTAACGCAAACAGAAGGATTCTTTCCGTTAGATTGAACAACGGAACTGAATGAGTGCCTCCCTGATTCCGTATATACGCCACTACTGTCGTATTGTCGGATAGGATTTGGACATGAGCATCGTGAATAATGTCCATCCAGTGACGTAACGCAAGCCAAATTGACATCATTTCCTTGATGTTTATGTGCTTGCACAGGAAGTGCGGATCCCAAAGACCCTGGCATCTCGAATCCGTTGGGATTAATGATGCACCCCAACCTGTTTGACTGGCATCCGTCATAACGGTAAAACTCGGATCCGGCAACTGCAGCGGAACTCCTTGAGTTAACCACTGAATGTTTGCCCAAGTCTGAATCTCTTGTTTCACTTGATCTGACAAGAGAACGTCTACATCGAGCGAATGAATTTTCACACTCCAATTCTGAGTCAGGAAAATTTGAAGAGGACGTGTGCGTAGCCGCCCCATCGGAATGAGATCCGCGGCGGCTCCGCACAGACCTATCAGTCTCATAAATTCTCTCGCTGTGACTTTGTCTGCGTGCAGACAATAGCGAGCGTAACAACTGACTAATTTCGCTCTGGTTAACGGCAGACGAACGAGATTGTTGTGCGTCTCGAAGCTCATTCCCAGATGAGTGAATGACTTGGACGGCACCAGATCCGACTTCTCCTCGTTTACTATAAAACCGAGACATCGGAGCAATAGAAGAAGATTCTGAACATCGTTCTGAAGCGTTAACTCGTTGCCGTACCTCTGAAGAATGTCGTCCAGGTAGGCTGACGTTACCGCAGACGAATGAGCTCGGAAGTAGATCATTACCGAGTTCATTACCCGAGTGAAAGCCCAGGGTGCTAGATTCAATCCGAAGCACATCGCCCGGAATTGATACACCACTCCCAGGACTGCAAAGCGTAGATACTTTCGGAATGTCGGATGTACCATGACGTGAAAGTACGCATCTTTGAGATCTATGCTCGTAGCATAATCGTTCACCCGAATACTCGCTCTGACCGATCGAATCGTCTCCATATAAAACTTCGGAGCGACGATCAGCTTGTTTATCCAGCTCAAATCTATGACTGGACGGAACGAGCCGTCTGGTTTCGGAACCAGAAACAGATGGCTGTAGAATCCCAGAGATTCCTGGTTTTCTACGACCTCTACCGCGTTCTTCATTAAAAGAGACTGCACCTCTGATAACAGAGCGTCTCTTTTCTGTGGATTTGACAGAAGATGAGTCCACTTTGGACTTCGAGTTAATGGAGGCTTTAGTTTGAAGGATATCTTTAGACCTTCCGAAGTCACTCCTCTCACCCAAGGGTCGTCCGTAATCGACGCCCACTCTTGTGAAAAACTCGACAACCTTCCGCCAACCGAACGCGATAGAGGTTTAAGCCATCACCTCCTGGACCTGCGAGGCCTGCGGTAGGAGAAACCACGTCTTTCACGACCCGCACCTCGCCTCGTCGACCTCGGGGCGTCCGACCGATTGTCCCGGCCTGAAGGACGTCCCGAACGAGAGTCGCTATCCTGACGGTCTCTCGAATAAGACCAAGAGGACGCACCGGAACCTCTATAGGAAACTCTCTTGGGCGCATTAGACCCAGAAGTGCCTGTCTTATTCGTGTCTGCTGTATCCGACTTTTTAGGAGCCGATCTGAACAACAGAGAATCATTAGCTTTCTTTTTAATTTTATCATAAATAGCGGAAAGCTTGCCGTCAAAGAGAAGTTCTCCTGAGACCGAAGCGACTCTAAGAGAGTTCTTCACCTTAGAATCCACTAGTGTGGATGTAGCTAGGGCTGCGTCACGTCTAACCAACTCCAGATTTGCCACTGAAAGGGCGGAGTTACACGTGGAATAAGCTACTGCCCTTGAAAGAAGTCTTAAAGAGGATTGTATATCCTGAAACTCTTCCCCTTGAAGGCGCAGTGATAACGCCTTAGTAAGGTGATCTGTGTAAGATAAGGCATCTAAATTGGCTCTGTTAGACGCAATAGCTGTTTCCAACACCGCGGTTGGAATAGAAGCTGACGACGGTAATGATAGCTCTAAGTCTTCCGCCTCGTCGTCCATACGCAGAGGAACTCTCGGTATACCCTGTCCTGCCGTATCGAATTTATTCCTTGCATTAATGAAAGGCAGGTTGAGAGTATTAGCGGACAAGAAACCTGCTTTCCCCGTCCTGGAAGCAAGTTTAAATATAGCGTCGTTCAATAATTCAAATGTTCTAGCAACATTATTGGACTGCGACGGAAACTCGGGAGCGATGTCCCTGAACCGCTCAAAAAATTCAGAGTCCAATGACGCTATAATTCTCTTGTCCGGAAGCGCAGCAGTCTGGCCCGACGGAACAACTTGAGAGAGAAAGTGCCGGATGAAGTCCACGGCAGCTTTATGTTGTTCCGAAAGGGATAGCTCCAAGTCATCCGTATCCCTTTCACCATCCGGTCGGACCTCACGATGTTCCCGGTCGTCCGCCCCCGATGCTTCGGCGGAGCGTACCGACCCAGCGCCGTCGGATAATTCTCGATCCGACACCGTTTCTGTCGGCTGCTGGGATGCTGCGATAAGCTGTGCTATCTGCACAAGAATGTCCGACGTCGAGACCTGTGGAGGCGCAGTCTTTCGCTGCTTCGCCGAGGGCAGCTCCGCATCAGATGGCTCCCGCATACTTTTCCTATGCGAACGTCCGGAGTCCATCGGTCTCGAATCCCTGGCTGCCGGATGGTGTGACCTGGTCGCCGAAGAATCCTTCATCGGCGAAGCTGGTAATATATCGGCGGTCACGCAGCCAAGGTGCGGTCGTGTGCGCTGACGAGAAGAGGAAGCCTTAACAGTCTCTGCGGACTGCTTATACAACGGAGCGTCCCGAGCGACGGACGTATGCTCCGCTAAAGACACATTTTGTACCACAACATCTGGTCCCAGATGTTGTTGTACGAGAGAGGGACCTCTCTCGCTCGCGGCCCGGCTGGACCTGGACGAGCTAGGAACCGAACTAAAAGGCTTCCTCCGTTCTCGCTTACTATCCGCCGTCACTGGGTGTGCATCTATTATGTTTATAGTGCTCGCATCACCCAAAATTTCCTCTTGGACCGCATCGGACGAACCCGGCTGCCGAACCATTCGGTGAATGGACGCTACACCGGGCGAGCTAGCGGACGACATTTGTCTAATCTCCATGAGCACTTTTGCCGCTAGCTCTGAATTCATTTGTGACGACGGACGCACACTTGAAGAAGATAACATGGAAACATCACCCTGTTCTGGTTCCTCTGAAACAGAAACTGAGAGAGTAGAGTGACCTTGTGGAGAAAGAGCCGGCATCGCTCTTTCTCCAGAAACAACATATCGTGACACACGTTTCCAATGTTTCTCATCCCAATGTTCACATATAGGACAGGGATTAATGCGAGAACACTGACTACAATTAATACAATGATCATGAAAGTCAGAGGAAGATTTCTTCCTATTACAATTTGAACAACGTCCCTTCATTGTGAAAGAACAACAATAAGTCCTAGTTACTCGCAAAAACCCCTGACACAAAGATACATAATAACATGATCCATTAATAAATGAAAAAACAATTGCAAAACAAAATAATTTTGAAAAAATATTTTTTCAGAGAAGCCCAAGTTGCTGAAAAGTAACGTTGAGCCCCGATGGCAAAGTGTGGTCAAAAATTTTAAATTTATATAAAATAATTAATGAGACACTTTCGGATAATATAAATGTATCTTATAATGAGATAAACTACCACAAAGGCAATCAGCCCCCCTCAAAAAAGGCTGTTGCCAATGAAAACAAACAGTGTAAACACACTAGAAAACATGACTCCAGGCACTGAAAAAACTGGCCCGGAATCAGTCATCAATTACACTCTATCTGATGCAAAACAGAGACTCCCAGGGGAGAATCTGTAGAACATCAGATGGAAGATGCAGAACACAAACGTTATACACCCATGGGTGAAAACGTAACTATGGGGAAAATAACAGAAAACATTCTGTAACCAAGCAACTCTCCCAGGAAATTTTAGAAATGAAATTTCTCAAAAATATGCCAAAAGCATGGGAGAATTGCCAGGGGGGACTTTAGAAGGCTAGGGGAGAGGAAACACTGAATAAGCAGTGCAACAATTAGCAAGAATGACAACAAGAGGCCCATGCCTCGAAAATAGGCAACTTAACATAATTTCATCAAAAAATTTTAAGTACAGCCCTGATTATTTTTTGCCACTTCTTTTTCCTCTCCTCCTTCTATCCTCCTTAGAACCACATTTTCTCCAAAAATTACGTGTCTGGCATCCTTTAAACTGAGATTTACAAGCACAAAGATCAGTGAGAGTTGACTGATGAAGGGCCAAACAGAGAATGATAATTGGCGCCAATTTCGGGACGACTGCGTCACTGGGCATGCGCAGTAGAGGCGTAGTATGGAGGTCCTTTAGGACATGATTTCTTTTTGTTTTGGATGCAAATTTTGGGGATTGGGGGGCAAAATTTGTGTTTGGCCCTGGTTTTGTTGGAGTTAGCACCAGCTAAGTCTGGGTCATTGGTACAGTATAAAAATATAAGCAGACTGTCATCTGCAAAGTGAGGTCCACATACCCTCTGTGAACCTCAGTCTCTGTGAACCTCAATCTGAATAAAGGTCTCAGGCCTAAACAGAAAGAGGTTCTCAGAGGATAAATTGGGGAATTCTAGCCCTGTGTATGGGATAGCATAATCAAATCCACCCTCTGGGGACCTAATTCTGCAAATGACAGATTGCTCATTTCCAGGTTTGGTTGAGCTTGTTCCAATGAGGGGTCACAAGCTATGTTTTGGAGACAAAAAAATGAAAAGATAATAAAATCTGAATGACGACTTTTGTGAATCCTGCTGACTATACATGGTCATTACCCGCTGACCATATAAGGACATTGCATTGGGTAAAAGGTTAAGAAAGGTTCCAATATTCAAGGACTTCTCAGGTTTTTGAAAAGGAATCTCTTAATTCTAAGATGTTCAAGGAATGGCAAGGAACTGCAGGAACCCTGTCATTATTTGTTCTTCCAAAATTAGCTTGTTCTAATGTGGTAATAAAGGTATTCGTGGAAAAAGAAATTAAACTTTACAGTGAGTCAAAGAAATGAGATTGCATTTTTCTTCTGAAAGTTATGTTGGATGGCCACGGGTCAAAACTTGTTATGAATTGTAGAAACTGTGGAGATTTTGAGGTTTTTGAGTGGATACCGAAAATTATCTTATGAGTGAACGAGACAAAAGTTTATTTTTTGTGATTTCTTGTGCGTGCGAAAATAACAATTTTTCTCAGTCACAAAAGTGAGATAATTTTCAGTATCCACTCAAAAACACTAGATTTTCTTTTTATTATATGCTTTTTATAAGAATCTGATAATTCAACTCGTTTCAACCTTCAATTGATGCATGAAAGTAAACAGCACACTGAATCATTGATATGCGCAAGTGATTAGATCGATACTCAGAACAGATAGCATCTTGCAATCTGATTCAGTTGGCGGGTTTCTAGTCCAAGCATGGCCTGAAAGTCTGTAATATAAGTTTCTGGTTTGGTACGTCCTTTGAAAGGACATACCAAATCGAAAACTTATATTACAGACTTTCTGGCCATGTTTGCACTAGTGGGTTTCATGCATGAATTCAAGGTGAATACATGTTGAATTATTGCTGGAAATGATCGGTATCTACTCAAAAACACTAGATTTACTTTTCATTATACGTTTTTAGAACAAATTGATCATTTCCAGTGATAATTTGACTCGCATTCACCTTGAAGTGATGCTTTGAAAGCCGCCATTTTGATTCATTCCATGAAATTGACAGACAGATGGACAGACAAATGATGGACGAACGACGGATGGCCACCCCGGATGCTGGCATTATGTGTACCATACATAGTATGGGTACACATACAAAACATAATGAAAAGAAAATCTTGTGTTTTTGAGTGGATACCGAAAATTATCTCACTCGTGACTGAGACAAATAGTTATTTTCACTCGTGCTAGCGCTAGCAAAAAATAAACATTTGTCTCAGTCACTTATCAGAGAATTTTCAGAATCCACTCAAAACACTAGATTTTCTTTTTATTATATGCTTTTTATAAGAATCTGATCATTCCTATCGATAATTCCACTCGTTTCAACCTTGAATTGATGCATGAAAGTAAACAGTATATTGATATATGAGGAAGTGATTTGATCGATAATCGGAACAGGTAGCATCTTGCAATCTGATTCAGCTGACAGGTTTCAGGCATGAATTCAAGGTGAATATGTGTTGAATTATTGCTGGAAATGATCAGTATCCACTCAAAAACACTAGATTTACTTTTCATTATATGTTTTGAGAACAAATTGATCATTCCCAGTGATAATTTGAAGTGTGCTTTGAAAGCTGTCATTTTGACTGATACCTTGAAAGTAAACATTTCTATATCTTCACAGTGGGGGACACGATTTCTATCTTTCCGCATTGTTTTTCGATAATCTATTGCTTAGCATATAATAAAACTGTTTTACCTAATACTAATATAGATGGTGGTGATTGTGGAAATGTTATCACAGCTATATCTAGAGCTGGTTCTCCTAAACTGAAACACCAGTCATACTAAAAAAAAAGAAACATTACATACATCAATTTTTTTAAGGAACAAGCAACAAGATACTTAACTGTTGACTCTTTTTGCACTGTTGAACTGGAGGGAGCTGAATATGCTTTACTTGCATTGCATTACAGAAGTTCAATAAGATTAAGCATGGCATCTGGTCAAAAAGTTTAAATATGGGAACACTGGGGACTTGCGAAATTGAATTTCCTTCGTCAAATCGAACCTTGAATCAAATTGGGGATTTTTTGTCGACATACAGTCATCATCAAATCAGGAACAGTGCCAAGCCAGAAAATAAGCAGACTGTCATCTGCAAAATGAGGTCCCCAGAAGGTGAATTTAGTGATGCTACCCTGCACAGCAGGGTAACATCACTAAATTTACCCTCTGTGAACCTCAATCTGAATCAGGGTCTCGAACCTAAACAGAAAGAGGTAACCAGAGGATAAATTGGCCCCCTGTATGGGATAGCATCAAACTCACCCTCTGGGGACCTCATTCTGCAAATGTCAGACTGCTTATTTTCAGGCCTGAGTGTGTAACATAAAAGCATATCATCAGATTAATAAAAGATATTGTACTGTTATCACAAAAGCGGTCAGAGAATTTCAATTGCATCGCTGGAAGATCGTGATCCACTCGAAATTATCTGTCCACTAATTTCCCTGCAATACAAAAGATTAAGTATGATAACACTGAATCAGAGATGCTAGTTTCATTTTTTTTATTCGATCTTGTTTTCGAAGTATTTTATTTGCGAAATCTAAACCCATGATCGCGGTACTGTATTCAGAGCTTTCTGTTTGGGGATGGGGGGTGTAGAGTAGTGAATTACAACTAGGGGGAGGGACTGGGAGGGGAACCCCTTCCTGGTCCCTCCCGTAGTTGGAAATTCACTAGCGAAAAAGATTTGAAAATGAAGCCATGAAAGGGGGCATAAAATTGATTCTAGTAACAGAAATGCCAACACATTTATGATAGAATTATCAGGTTATTATTATTTGGTATTCTTCTGGGAATTGAATATGTACTAAACAACTGGTCAAGCTGAACAGTGCAAAACAAGTTTAGTGAAATCATTTGGTATTATACCAAATTACCAACTTCTATGGCTTCCTGTCGAATCCTCGCCGACTTACAATCCCGATTACTTCTGTTTCTGTTATACCGTGTACAACCATGAAAAATGTTTGACGTTCTGTGGTTTTTATTATTATGTAATGTATACGCGTAACACTGCTTTATGAATAAATATTGTTTAAACTAAATTACCTACTTCTCATAGATATCCTTGTGGCTTGAGCATACTACTGGTAACACAAGTACCTGAGAGCAGAGGAAACAAGTTACATTGCTACAACAGTAGGGCTTCAAGGTATTTCGTATTTAACCAAAAGTCAGTAATTTTTTTAATATTGAGCTCATTTTAGCTTAGTCGGTACGTGTTTCACGGTATTTCAAACAGTACCGATTTTAATCTGAATAAAAATAATAAATAAAAAGTACCTACGTTTATAAAGAGCAATAATAAATAAAACGTATCTACGTTTATAAAGATTAATCTGAATAAAAATAATAAATAAAAAGTAATAAATAAATGATCCTTATAGGTTGTGTATGTATACGAGGTCCGAAAGTTCACTATATGTAAAGCTATCAAATTATGTAGGGAGACGTTTCGTATCATACACAACAGGTGAACTGCACACTTGGAGACAGAAAATCAGATTAACAATACAGATAACTGAGTGGATTACAGTAAAAAATTCTACAATTAATTGTCAGTAGGGTACAGTTTGTTTAACTGCAACGCACTTGGGAGAAAAATTGAATGGATCAAAGGAGGACGTCCACAATGAATGGTCACCAGGGTGGTATGTTTGTTTCATACTTAATAACAAAAAAAAGCCATGCTAGTATCAAGACATCTGTTCATCAACAACTATTAATCAGTTGAAAAAAACAAAATGCTGTTTTTTTGTGCTATTTTATTTTTTACGGAGACTGATGGTATATATTAACAATTATTAATCCGTTGAAAATCTTTTGAATTTTGCAATAATCGTTATGTGCGTATATTATATTGTTAATATCTCAGAATGAACAAAAATTTTACCAAAGTTTTTGAAGAAACTTGATGAAATATTTGTACATTCTAGCAATATTCGATATTCAGTCCTACTGCTGTATTTTTAAAATACCAAAACTCGGTATTGAAAACTGAATACCATGAAAGCCTATACAACAGTACTGATACAGATTTCTGTGCTCCATTTTTTAACCCTTTACCTAACATGAAAAGCAGACGACACTTGCAAAAAAAATTCTTGAATAACTATTATTTTCATTTTTTGTCTCAAAAACATAGGTTATGACCCCTCATTTGAACGAGCTCGTTCCAATGAGGGGTCATAACCTATGTTTTAGAGACAAAAAAAAATGAAAAAATAATGAAAGTTAATTGGCGATTTTTTAGAAAAGCGCTGGCCGTTTTTGACCGTTACGTTAGGTAAAGGGTTAACTGCATTCAGTACCAGACTGGATTAAGATTATAAACTGTTAACAGGATTAACTGCTGAAATTGTGATTAATATTAGATACAGTGGAACCTGTTAACTGAATAGCCACTTTGCCAATGAAAATTATTCAATTAACAGGAGTATTCAATTAACAGGTATTGTGTCACTATCCTGTATTTTAGAGATAAACTTAGCATTTATTCTATTATATCTTGTTTGACAGAGCTCCATGAGCTCGGTAAAACAAGATATAATAGATTAAATGCCTGTACTGAAGCCAAATAGGTCTATAAACAAAGGAAAACTGGGGCGAGTCAGGGTAATTTCTTGCCAAGTTACAAGATTTTTTTTTAATTAACAGAAGTTCACTCTATCACCTCTATTCAATTAACATGCAATTAACAGGCAAAATTTGTATTGTACTGGAGGTATGGTAAATGGTTTTGTGTTGGGAAATTATATTCAATTAATAGGGTTATTCAGTTAAGAGATATCCAATTAAGTGGGCTCCACTGTAGCAAGTTTTTTATGACCACTATTCTGATAATTTATGCTACTATAACATTAAAGAAAAAAGTTATAAACAGTTTCCGAATGTACATTTCAGATAAGTGACAGACTAGCCATTTAATAAAGCCTCGAAAAAATAAAATGCCTTGGACCTAATTGCATTCAGCAAGTACTTGGTTTTGTTAGAAATTATTCTGACCAAGCACAACAACCTTTCCTCAGAATAAAGTTTCAAAAAGTCTATTGCACAAAGTCCCCATTGTAGAAAATTAGCCCTTTCTTTGCACATTCATGTCAAAATATCAAAATTTTAACCGAAAACTTTTTACCATAATAAAACTAGGAGTTAAACAAATTCAAACCTGATTGGCAGGAGCTCATGATGCATTATGGGAAAAATTTGCTCCCTGAAATTTTGATATCAGTGAGTAGAGGGTTTACAGGAAAACAAATAAAAATGATGATGATAAAACACTTACCGTAACTCTTTTACCAGATTTAATGTTTTGTGATTCTTCTCGACTGTCAGAATCAGATGCAACTGCTAAATTCTGATACCTGTAAAATAATTTCAACATTTAGAATTTCAGCAGGGGATGCAGTTGTTGTTACACCAACCTCTAATTTCTCAGAAATTAACCTTTTAACTGACAACTGAGTTGTATCCATACATGTAATTGAAAACCAGAACAGTTCAAAATAATATGTTTTAATTTTTTTAAGAAAACCATATCATGAGACCATTTATTGGACTGAGATTGCTCCAATGAGCAGTCATATAATATGGTTTTGAGATTGTTCCAATGAGCAGTCATATAAGACCTAAAAAGGTTAAAAATCTGTTTCTCAGGCCCTCCCACACGCTCCTTTTGGCTGCCGCATGCTCTCTTTTCATTACCAATGCATACTTAGAAAAATAAAAATCCAATGGTTTGCCTGATATTTTACCCAAGTTAATAAAATTGATAAATTTGTCCCTTGAGTGGAACAAGGCTTTGAAATACTTTAGCATTGAACTCAAGGGACAAAATACACCACCACCCATGCTATTCTGAAGAATATGAGGCCTAAAACATCAAACAAACCAAGAGCATAAACTTTTGATGGCAAAGAAATAATTACAAAAGTTAAAAAATTTATAGTAATTTCTATATTTTTTATACTTACCAATGACCCAGACATAGCTGCTGGTGCTAACTCTTAAAATATAGGGCCAAACACAAATTTTGCCCCCCAATCCCCAAAATTTGCATCTAAAAGCAAAGAAAACATGTCCTGAATGGCCCTCCACACTTCACCTCTACTGCGCATGCGCAGTGTCAAGGACGTTCCGAAATTGGCACCATTAATCATTCTAATAACCAGTGCCTGGTAAACGCTATGTACTCAGCGGGGAGGCAAGAGTTCCCAACTCCTGGGAGGGCCATCCCCGTCTGGGTCATTGGTAAGTATAAAAAATATAGAAATTACTATAAATTTTTTAACATTTTTATACTGTAAAAATGACCCAGACATAGCTGAATAGTAAAAAGGCTGGAGGGCCAAGGACATAGAGCAAGATGGAATACGCTCAATAATATAAAATAGAGTCATCCCCTCTAGGGAAAAAGAAGTAATAGGCCTTACATGTATCTTTCTTATTTATGATAAATTAGAAAGATACAACACCTTCCAAAATTGAGCATCATACATCCATGTACTCTATTAATATCCAATATAATCCTTATACTAATAATTTTTAAAGTAAGCCAATAAATAAAGTAAGTCTATAGAATAGAGACTCTTATACTCCTTAAAAGTGTCTGAGGATTGCATAATTATGTCCGTTGACACGTGCTATATTCAAAAGCTATACTTTAAAAACTAAGACTTGAATGAATTTTTAAAACATAAACTTCTCACTAAACAACCATCCCAATAACAGCTCAGAATTACTAACTCCGGAGGAGGTATCCCCTTGTTTTCATAGTAAAACAGGTGACCCAAGGGAACACCCTCCCCCCCCCCCCCTTTTTCTTGCCCTGGGTCAAATAGCCCAGAGCGAAGAGGGCAGCAGAACAGAGTCACTGCCGAAACAGACAGCCTACCTAGCTATAGTAGCAACTGTTAAGTGAATGACATTCTGAGCAGTAGATAATAGACCTAACAATAGAGGTCTCCAGAAATGGACTCGATATTTCTGAGATAAAAATTCATGAATGTGGATGGCTGAGCGCAATGAGCAGCCTTCAAAAATCCATAATAGCGACACTATTCATGTAAGCCCAAGATGTAGAAGAACTCTTACTTCATGAGCCGAAATCTTAAGCACAACTGCTGAGTCAATGATATACCATAAGCAGTACCCATAGTTAATTGAATCCATTAGTAATAGAATGGAGCGTAACGTCCTTCTATTAGGCATCAAAGACAAAAGAAGCTTACGCCCGTAGTAATAAACAGATATCTGTTTATAAATACATAAACTCTAACCGGACAGAGTAAAGGCCTATGCCCGTACGAAGACGGAAGGACCTTAATAACAATAGGTTCCGGATATTAAGAGCCTAACTCTTATGCAAAATTCCAACCTAAATAGTAAAGGAAGTAGTGATTCCGAAACTACGAAAGTGAAAATCATCCATCGATAGTGCATGAAACTCACTGACTCTTCAGTAAAAGAGAAGCCAACAGAATAACTGTCTAAAAGGTCAGAATTTGAAAACTACTGTTTCCAGAGGCTCAAATGATTACTTAGCTAAATAAGAACCGAAGTTAAATTCCATATAGGAATTTAATCTAAAGATTCTAAGTCTATTTATCAAAAAGTTACTAACTGAGTTAGATAAAGAGACATAAGACTCAATTGTAAACTATCATACAGTGCATAGGTATGAGGTAACATAAACCTATAACCTTAATAATAAGAGGCTGCAGTAGATCTTGTCAAACAAGTATACTAAAAAGTTGCAATGAGTAGTATGGAGGGATCAACAATATGAACATAGTGATCCCTACACCAGCAACGGAAGAGCCTCCACTTTAGCCGCATAGAATAGCGAAGAAGAGGATCTCCTATAGTAAGAAATCGCGTCCAAAGCTCGTCCAGTACAATGCTTACAATGCAATACGGACCACACAACGGAATACGTGAAGGTTGCGACCTTGCGGGTTGTGATAAGGATGACACGATTTACCCAGCGAAAAAAGATCCTCACATTGAGGAAGATTTCGCGTTAAGTCCCACAGTAGACATCAGAGTAAATTACCCACGGTCTCTGTGAAGATAGAGATGCTATCAACAGAAATGCATTGTGGTTGTTTATCTTAGCAATACCTGCTGAAACAACAGCGCTGGAGGATACGCGTATCCTATCATTCCGTCCTATTAGATCAATAGAGCGTTAACAACATTAGCTCAGAGATCCGGACAAGCCAACACATACGTCTGCAATTGATTAGCAAGCTGTGTCGTAAATAAATTATCATTGGGCGCTCCCATAGATAGCAAATCTGATTGAATACTTGTTTGTTGAGAGTCCATTCTGACGGCAACAAGCGACCCCTAAGTGAACGGGAGTCCGGTAAAACAATCAGACGACCCGGAATATGACGGACCGAAACAGAACTTGGTGTACTATAACCAACAAACGGATTCTTTCCATTAAATAGAATAACGGAAAGGAATGAGTGCCTCCCTGGTTCCGGAGATACGCCACTACTGTCGAATTAATGGACAGGATTTGGACATGCGTTTCTGAATAATGTTCATGCAATGACATAAAGCAAGCCTAAAAAACATTATTCCGCGGAAGATAATTGCTTGCTTAGAGACTGCGGAACCCAAAGACCCAGGCACTTCGAATCCGTTGGGATCAATATTATATCCCAATCTGTTTGACTGGCAACCGTCATAACTATAACACTCGGATCCGGCAACTGCAGTGGCACTCTCTGAGTCAACCACCGAATGTTTGCCCCAGTCTGAATCTCTTGTAACACTAGATAGACAAGAGAACGTGTAAATCGAGCAATTCCTGGATTGCTGAAAAGTTGCCGTCGAAGAGAGGCTTCTCCGAGAATGAAGCGACTCTGAGAGAGTTCTTCACCTTACTATCCACAAGCGTGGATGTAGCTAGGGCTTCGTCACGTCTAACCAACTCCAATCAGCCACTGAAGGGTGGAGTTACACGTGAACAAACTACTGCCCTCAAAAGAAATCACATTGAGAATAATATCCCGTAAATCTTTTCTTGAAGACGTAATGATAACGCCTGAGTAAGGTGGATTACGTATGATAAAGCGTGTAAGTTAAGTCTACTAGACATCATTGTCGTTTCCAACATTGTGGTTGGAAAAGACATAGACGGCGAAAAAGAATATTTCCAGTCTTTAACCACGCCGTCTAGACGCATATGAACTCTCGGTATGCCCTGCTCTGCCAAAATAAATTATTCGTATAAATGATAAAACGGCAGAAATGAGCATTGCGGACAAGAAACTAAACAATCATGCTTGGTAGCAGGCTTATATGCATATATAGCGTCGAAAAATAAAACACATGTTGTAATGACATTATTGGACTGCGTCGGTAAGTCAGGGACAATGTCCCTGAACCGATCCAAAATTCCGTGTCCAATGACGCTATAAGTCTCTTATCCAACATCGCAACAATGTAGTCCAAAATAACCATCACTGGAAGATAATGCCAGAAGATGTGAATGGCAGCTTCCGATGCTACGAAAGGGAAAACTCGAAATCTTTCGAATCCCTTTCGCCATCCTGTCGGACCCTATAAAGCGTTCGGTCGTCTGTACCTGATGCAACCTCGGACGGCACCGACCCAGCGCCGTCAGATAATTCCTGATTCGAGTAAGAAACTGTCGATTGCTGGGATGCTGCGAAACAACTGTGCTAACTCGGATAGCACGTCCGTCACTGAGGCCTGAGGAGAAGCGGTCCTACAATGCATTGCCGCTGGAAGCTCCGTGATCGTTATCCCGTGCATACTACCAATATGCGAGCGAACGGAGTATATAGGCCTCATGTCCCTTGGCTACCGGATGGCGTGACCTATTCGCCGTGGAATCACTGAATGACGAAACTGATCGGATACTCGAGGTCACGTAGCCAATGTGCGGTCGTGCGCCCTGCTGTGAGGATGAGGAAGCATTATCGACAGTCTCTCGGACTGTCAATATAACGGAGCGTCCCGACCGACAGACATATGCTCCGAATGTAAAATATCTGAACCACAACATGCGTCCCCTATGTTGTTGGACGAGAGAGGGACCTCTCTCGCTCACAGCCCGGACGGACCTGGACAAGCCAGGAACCGGACTAACAGGCTTCCTCCGATCTGTCCTCAATCTGCCGTCACTGGGTGAGTACTAAAGTAATTATAGTGCTCGCATCACCCAAATCTCCTTCCTAGACCGCAACGGACGAACCCGGCAGCCGAACCATTCGATGAATGCACGCTACACCGGGTGAGCTAGCGAATGTCACTCCGTCGATCCTACAAGGGATCTCTTAGGCGATAGACATATTCCATGAGCACTAATTGCTGCTAGCTCTTCATTAACTATGACGACAGAGGCACACTTTTGAAAGACATCTCCGTAACTTTGCGAACAAGAAACCAGAAATGCTTGGTTATAGCAAGCATATAATAATAATATATATAGCGTCGTTCAATAATTCGAAATTTGTGTGACATTATTGGACTATGTCGGAACTGAGGGACGATGTCCCTGAACCGAACCAAAAATCTAAGTCCACGGACGCTATCAGTTTCTTATCCGGCATCGCAGCATTCTGGTTCGACGAAAGAAGCTGTAGAAGATCAAGTCAGATGACATACACAACAGCATATGTTGTTCCGAAAGGGAAAGCTCGAAATCCTCCAAATCCCTTTCGGTTTACCGTCGGACCGGATGAAATTTTCGGACGTCCGTACCCGCTTCCGCGGAGCGTCCCGACCCAGCATCGTCGGATAAAAAATATGAGACAGATTCAGTTGATGCTGGGATGCTGCGATAAACTGTGCTATTTAGGAAGCACGTCCGTTCCCGAGGCCTGTGCAGTAGCGGTCTTACGATGCATTGCCGCTGGAAGCTCCTTGTACGTTGACTCCCGCACACTTCCTATGCGAACGTCCGGAGTCTGCAGGCCTCATGTCCCTGGCTACCGGATGGTGTGACCTGGTCGCCGATGATTCTCTGACTGGCGAAGCTGACTGGATATCCGAAGTCACGTAGCCAAGAGCGGTCGTGTGCGCTACCATGACAATGAGGAAGCCTTATTGACAGTCTACTCCGGACTAACTATATGTCGGAGTGTCCCGAGCGACGGACGTATGCTCCGAATGCGAAAACATTTTGTACCACAACATCTGGGGCCAGATGTTGTTGTACGAGAGAGGGGCCTCTCTCGCTCGCCGTCCGGATGGACCAGAACGAGCTATGAACCGGACTAAAAGGCTTCCTCCGTTCTCCCTCTAATCCGCCGTCACTGGGTGTGCATTTAGTTGATTTATAGTGCTCGCATCACCCCAAAACTCCTTCTAGACCGCAACGGACGAACCCGGCTGCCGAACCATTCGACGAATGGACGCTACACCGGGCGAGCTAGCGGACGTCAAAGGCCGTCGAACCAACTAGGGTCC
The DNA here is from genome assembly GCA_031216915.1 of Pictodentalium vernedei. Taxonomy (NCBI): domain Eukaryota; kingdom Metazoa; phylum Mollusca; class Scaphopoda; order Dentaliida; family Dentaliidae; genus Pictodentalium; species Pictodentalium vernedei. The sequence goes on along the minus strand of JAUFNR010000200.1, from coordinate 52,130 downwards.
TCTTAGGCAATTGGCGTATTTACATGAGCACTTTTCCGCTAGCCCTTCATTAATTGTGACGACGGAGGCACACTGTTGGAAGACATCACAGATACATCACCCTAATCTTGATCGTCTGAAATAGAAATTGATAAAGTAGAGTGACCCTGCGGGGAAAGGACCGGAGTGTCCAATTCCCCACTAACATACCGTGACATACGCTTCCCATGTTGTCATCGAAATTATACGATACAGAACAGGAGTTAATGCGAGTACACTGACCACATATAGAATGATTATAAAAGTCAGAGGAAGACTTCCTCTTATTACAATTGATCAAAATCCTTTCAAAGTGAAAAGAAAACAAGTCCTGGTACTCGCACCAACCCCTGGCAATCAAAATACATAATAATAATATGATCCATTAATATAGAAAAAATAATTGAAATCAAAATATTTTGAAAAAATATTTTTTCAGAACAGCCCAAGTTTCTGAAAAGTAACGTTGAGCCCCAATGGATCCCAAGCCTAAGTGTGGACAAAAATTTTTAAAATATTTTAAACAATTTATTCAACACTTACAAACAATAAAAATGTATCTAGTTATGATTAAAATAACATCAAGATATTATTTTCAAGAAATCCCCCCCTCACACAGAGGGCTGTTGTAAATGTAAACAATGAATGTAAAAACACAAAATAAGACTCCAGGCACCCAGGCCCGGAATCCGTTACCAAAAATACACTATCTGATGCAAAACAGAGACTTCCAGGGAAGAAACTGCAGAACATCAGATGGTAGATGCAGAACACAACGCCTAACCACCCGTAGGTGAAGACGTAAACATGGGGAAAAGAACAGAATTCATTCTGTTATTCAGCTAAAACTCCCAAGAAAATTTAGTAATAATAATTACAAAAAGTATGCCAAAAGCATGGGAGAATAGCAAGGGGGGACTTAAAGGACAGGGAGAGAGGAAAACACTGAAAAATCAGTGTAACTAAATAATCAGAATGACAACAAAATGGCTGCTGCCTCGAAAATAGGTAACTTAACATAATTTCATTAAAAAATTTTAAGTTACAGCCCTGATAATATTCTGTCACACTTTTTTCCTCTCCTCCTTCTCTATCCTCCTTAGAAACACCATTTCACTAATATTTATGTGTCTGGCATCATTTAAACTGAGATTTACAAGCACAAAGATCAGTCAGATGTTAACTGATGAAGGGCCAAACTTAGAATGATTAATGGCGCCAATTTCAGAACGTCCTTGACACTGCGCATGTGCAGTAGAGGTGAGGGCCATTCAGGACATGTTTACTTTGGTTTTAGATGCAAATTTTGGGGATTGGGGGGCAAAATTTGTGTTTGGCCCTATATTTTAAGAGTTAGCACCAGCAGCTATGTCTGGGTCATTGATACAGTACAAAAATATAAAAAATAAAATAAAAAAATGCCCGCCAACATGCAATTTTACGGAAAATGGCAAGAGAAATAGAAAATCTACTTGGTGGGGCATATTATGGGTTTGTAGAAATTTTTTGAAAAATTTGGGAAAAAAATAAAATAACAAATTTTGATATCCACTTCACCCCATTACCCACGTGGGGGCACTGTGGAGTGTGTACTGAGGCATACTGCACATTGATGGTGCGCTTGTCTTCAACCAATGCTAACCATGCTTGTGTCGAGTTAGTATGTTGGGGAGCCTGACAGTTGGTTGTCATTGCTCGGTGGTTCTCTCTGGGGTACTCCGGCTTCCTCTACCCGTAAAACTGTCGTGGTCATGATTAGCCATTGTGCAGAAATATGTGACCTTAAACACCAATCAATAAAAAAATAAATAAAATTTTGATATCATGTGGCTGGTTAAAGGGTTAAATTACACCTCGGCCTATAAATATAGTAGCTTGACCGTGATTCCTAGTCAGGCCTTGTCTGCCAGAATAGAATATAACTTCATTTGATCAGCAAAGGTAAAGATACACAATAATGATGATCTCTAATCAATACAAGGAGTTTCCAGGACCAGCATTCTTAAACACATCAGAAATTAATGCTCCATACTTTTTCCAGGCATGGCAGCTCATTTACCTCACCTATTCAAGTACCTCAAATTGCCGCAAATATGACTATGAGAAATTTTTATGAAAACAGTACAAATAGATAAACAACATAAAACTAAGTACTATACACAAAAAATGTATGTAAAGGTTGAGGTATGTAGTTTTACAGACATATTGAGGTCTGCATGGACATGATGACATCACTGCATTATTCCAAGGTACCTGTAATATTTTAACCCTAAAAAGCCTAATTCCGGCTTTGATTACTTTTTAGTGCAAAAGAACAGGTGCCCCAACATGCACTGTTTGGGTAAACTCAAAAATTGTTTTCCAAGTACCTGGTCAGTTGTTTTTAGGCAAGTCTTGGCTGCCCCTGTAGGCAGCCAAGACTTGACTAGAAACAACTGCAAAGCCACTGAAGGTAGACTTTAAAAATAGCGAAAATGTATAAAAATCTCCTGGCCCTCAATGGTTAACAGAATGTATTATATCTCACATGACCTTCTAGGCTCCTGATTGGACGAATGCTGCACCCCTATTTCGTGTAGTTTGCATCCACAGAACTGACCAGACACTACCCCCAGGCACTACACGTTTTCTATTTTTAGCACACTACTATATCAGTTTTCTTTTCATACTGGGCGAATAAAACTAAAATTTAAATATCGATTCACAGAGGCACAACATCCACAAAACGACCCGGAAAGAAATCATTGTGGAAAAATGTATCGCTTTTCCATTGTTGAAGTCACATTTTCCGAGGTGTTCATTTTATTCCTTGAGAAGATGATCCAGATCTCGTTTCAAAGAGAATGATCCATACCTGGGTACAACTTTCATGAGAACAGGTCCGGATATGAAAAATCGTTTGTTTCGCTGCTCATATTATTTCGCTATTTAATTGTATGTTTTGGGCAGTAAACAAATAAATAATGGAATTCATTTGAATCTTTCGAGTTTTGTATCCCGTACTGACCCATTCGGTAATGTATATGTGTGACAAATGTGTGGAAATTATCAAACTATGTTGTAAAATTTCGTAAATTCTAGCTTTCATTAGCGAGTTGTATGATTCTAAAATACAGAGTTCCGTTTGGGGGAAATGCTTTGTTTACTCTTGCCAACCGATTCAAAATTTGTCTTCTGCTCAAATCAATAATCCAAATTAGCGTTTCGTACCGAGAATGATTGAAATCGGACAGATGTTTTTCTTAATGGGTGTTTGATATAATATAAGGATTAGTGCATGTCTTGTCGGGAACTACACCACCTCACTGGGCACTATATGGGTGTAGTCAACTCCAAGCCATGCACTATTCCTTAAATAGTGCATCAGTTCTGAAATTGCTTAGCAGGGTATACATTCGGAGGTAACAGGCAAATTACCTTCATATTTTAAGAGACCTCAGTATATTTGAATGTACTTTTATGACCAACCTTGGAAGTATAACTGAACCAATGCTCTCACACAAAAACCTTTACATCCACACAACAACTTTAATCACTAAATGCCACCCAGAATAATTTGAGGGTATAAAATGGGAAAAACACAAAATGCTTTATACAAACTTATACTAACTTGTATAACTCCACTTGCCAACTGGATGACACAGTAACAAAGCTGTCTAATCTGGAGACATACTTTAATGTTTTATACAAACTTATACTAACTTGTATAACTCCACTTGCCAACTGGATGACACAGTAACAAAGCTGTCTAATCTAGAGACATACTTTAATGTTTTATACAAACTTATACTAACTTGTATAACTCCACTTGCCAACTGGATGACACAGTAACAAAGCTGTCTAATCTGGAGACATACTTTAATGTTTTATACAAACCTATACTAACTTGTATAACTCCACTTGCCTACTGGATGACACAGTAACAAAGCTGTCTAATCTGAAGTCATACTTTAATGTTTTATACAAACTTATACTAACTTGTATAACTCCACTTGCCAACTGGTTGACACAGTAACAAAGCTGTCTAATCTGGAGACATACTTTAATGTTTTATACAAACTTATACTAACTTGTATAACTCCACTTGCCAACTGGATGACACAGTAACAAAGCTGTCTAATCTGGAGACATACTTTAATGTTTTATACAAACTTTTACTTACTTGTATAACTCCACTTGCCAACTGGATGATACGGTAACAAAGCTGTCTAATCTGGAGACATACTTTAATGTTTTATACAAACTTATACTAACTTGTATAACTCCACTTGCCAACTGGATGACACAGTAACAAAGCTGTCTAATCTGGAGACATACTTTAATGTTTTATACAAACTTATACTTACTTGTATAACTCCACTTGCCAACTGGATGATACGGTAACAAAGCTGTCTAATCTGGAGACATACTTTAATGTTTTATACAAACTTATACTTACTTGTATAACTCCACTTGCCAACTGGATGATACGGTAACAAAGCTGTCTAATCTGGAGACATACTTTAATGTTTTATACAAACTTATACTAACTTGTATAACTCCACTTGCCAACTGGATGACACAGTAACAAAGCTGTCTAATCTGGAGACATACTTTAATGTTTTATACAAACTTATACTAACTTGTATAACTCCATTCGCCAACCGGATGACACAGTAACAAAGCTGTCTAATCTGGAGACATACTTTAATGCTTTATACAAACTTATACTAACTTGTATAACTCCACTCGCCAACTGGATGACACAGTAACAAAGCTGTCTAATCTGGAGACATACTTTAATGCTTTATACAAACTTATACTAACTTGTATAACTCCACTCGCCAACTGGATGACACAGTAACAAAGCTGTCTAATCTGGAGACATACTTTAATGTTTTATACAAACTTATACTAACTTGTATAACTCCACTAGCCAACTGGATGACACAGTAACAAAGCTGTCTAATCTAGAGACATACTTTAATGTTTTATACAAACTTATACTAACTTGTATAACTCCACTCGCCAACTGGATGACACAGTAACAAAGCTGTCTAATCTGGAGACATACTTTAATGTTTTATACAAACTTATACTAACTTGTATAACTCCACTTGCCAACTGGATGACACAGTAACAAAGCTGTCTAATCTGGAGACATACTTTAATGTTTTATACAAACTTATACTTACTTGTATAACTCCACTTGCCAACTGGATGATACGGTAACAAAGCTGTCTAATCTGGAGACATACTTTAATGTTTTATACAAACTTATACTTACTTGTATAACTCCACTTGCCAACTGGATGATACGGTAACAAAGCTGTCTAATCTGGAGACATACTTTAATGTTTTATACAAACTTATACTAACTTGTATAACTCCACTTGCCAACTGGATGACACAGTAACAAAGCTGTCTAATCTGGAGACATACTTTAATGTTTTATACAAACTTATACTAACTTGTATAACTCCACTCGCCAACCGGATGACACAGTAACAAAGCTGTCTAATCTGGAGACATACTTTAATGCTTTATACAAACTTATACTAACTTGTATAACTCCACTCGCCAACTGGATGACACAGTAACAAAGCTGTCTAATCTGGAGACATACTTTAATGCTTTATACAAACTTATACTAACTTGTATAACTCCACTCGCCAACTGGATGACACAGTAACAAAGCTGTCTAATCTGGAGACATACTTTAATGTTTTATACAAACTTATACTAACTTGTATAACTCCACTAGCCAACTGGATGACACAGTAACAAAGCTGTCTAATCTAGAGACATACTTTAATGTTTTATACAAACTTATACTAACTTGTATAACTCCACTCGCCAACTGGATGACACAGTAACAAAGCTGTCTAATCTGGAGACATACTTTAATGTTTTATACAAACTTATACTAACTTGTATAACTCCACTTGCCAACTGGATGACACAGTAACAAAGCTGTCTAATCTGGAGACATACTTTAATGTTTTATACAAACTTATACTTACTTGTATAACTCCACTTGCCAACTGGATGACACAGTAACACAGCTGTCTAATCTAGAGACATACTTTAATGTTTTATACAAACTTATACTAACTTGTATAACTCCACTTGCCAACTGGATGACACAGTAACAAAGCTGTCTAATCTAGAGACATACTTTAATGTTTTATACAAACTTATACTAACTTGTATAACTCCACTCGCCAACTGGATGACACAGTAACAAAGCTGTCTAATCTAGAGACATACTTTAATGTTTTATACAAACTTATACTAACTTGTATAACTCCACTCGCCAACTGGATGACACAGTAACAAAGCTGTCTAATCTGGAGACATACTTTAATGTTTTATACAAACTTATACTAACTTGTATAACTCCACTCGCCAACTGGATGACACAGTAACAAAGCTGTCTAATCTGGAGACATACTTTAATGCTTTATACAAACTTATACTAACTTGTATAACTCCACTCGCCAACTGGATGACACAGTAACAAAGCTGTGTAATCTGGAGACATACTTTAATGTTTTGTACAAACTTATACTAACTTGTATAACTCCACTTGCCAACTGGATGACACAGTAACAAAGCTGTCTAATCTGGAGACATACTTTAATGCTTTATACAAACTTATACTAACTTGTATAACTCCACTCGCCAACTGGATGACACAGTAACAAAGCTGTCTAATCTGGAGACATACTTTAATGTTTTATACAAACTTATACTAACTTGTATAACTCCACTTGCCAACTGGATGACACAGTAACAAAGTTGTCTAATCTGGAGACATACTTTAATGCTTTATACAAACTTATACTAACTTGTATAACTCCACTTGCCAACTGGATGACACAGTAACAAAGCTGTCTAATCTGGAGACATACTTTAATGTTTTATACAAACTTATACTAACTTGTATAACTCCACTTGCCAACTGGATGACACAGTAACAAAGCTGTCTAATCTGGAGACATACTTTAATGGAGCAGGTAATAAAGCTCCTGGTAGAAAACGAGTGAATGCAAAACTCTCCTGTTCAAATATAGAGACAGCTCCATCCATGGATTGTATGCATATGAAATCTTTCCCTGTAAAGACAATATTAATACAGAGAGAAGTTCATCAAATGAAAATGTAATATGTAACATATATAGATTAATTTTGTTCACATGAAGACCTTTTATTACCACCAATAAGTTAGCAGTGATTTCGTCTTGGTTTGGATCCCTGTACAGGCAACCAAGACTTGACCTGTAGCCCACTGTACTGTACAGTGTGGCAGATTTTCGCATGATTGACTATTCAAGGCCACATCTTGATATTTATTATACGACTACCACAAATAGCCCCTCAATATCAATATCACTGTAATTTGCCCATCAAATCCAGCTCTCTGGAAAAAAATAGTGTAAAGTTTTCCAGATCATAATCATGCCTGTCTCAAACAAGGTGCACATGAATGGACTATTTCTACCACTTACCTATAAATAAATCAGTATATACCACAAATGCATCAGGGAATTCCGTAATGCTTGCATTCGATCTTGATGCGTTTATTAATACCGTATGAGAAAACACTGCTTTTCTATGACCAGTTACAGAACTCAATAAAAACAGTTGTGCAGTTTATGCATTTCACGACATGCGATTGAAAGAGAAGTGAAAATTGGTTACAATATTATAGCGAATCGAACTTACTCGATCTTTTGTTGATATTGTGTCTGCCCATTGCCAGGTGACAAATATAGATTGTGTCTCCTCATTAACTCCATGACAAACATTCCAGTTGAGGTCTATTTGAAAATGCTGTGCTGACCAATTTCAAAATAACAATTGGCAACTATTTTCAAGATGTGAATCCAACAAAACATTGGAGAATGTGTGTTATCGAAAGCAATTCCGATTGAAATTCAAGTCTTGCCTCCTTTGTTTTGACTTTCAAGTTTCATGTTCGACACAAATGTTCGATATTTCTACGTGCTTGGGATTCCCCAATTGTATATATTGTTAATAGTTATCTGGCTAATATAAATCTTCTTGTATTTGATTTTTCAGGTGTTGTGATCAGTTTAAAATACTAATTGTCATATAATAAACAAATTACTACAACAGTCAATTGATCTGAGTTGTTGTATTCTGCCTTGTTGATAAGATGAGATCGGCTAGATTCGCTAGACAGCTCAAAAAATGTATCAATATTCCATGATACCCCGTTATCCCTCACAAAAAAGTTAAAAAATTTATAGTAATTTATATATTTTTTATACTTACCAATGACCCAGACTTAGCTGGTGCTAACTCTTAAAAATATAGGGCTAAACACAAATTTTGCCCCCCAATCCCCCAAATTTGCATCTAAAACCAAAGAAAACATGTCCTGAATGGCCCTCCACACTTCACCTCTACTGTGCATGCGCAGTGTCAAGGACGTCCCAAAATTGGCGCCATTAATCATTCTTGTAACCAGTGCCTGGTAAGCGCTATGTACTCAGCGGGGAGGTATGAGTTCCCAACTCCTGGGAGGGCCATCCCCGTCTGGGTCATTGGTAAGTATAAAAAATATATAAATTACTATAAATTTTTTAACATTTTTATACTGTACCAATGACCCAGACTTGGCTGAATAGTAAAAAGGCTGGAGGGCCTAGGACATAGAGCAAGTTGAAATACGCTCAATTATATAAAATAGAGTCATCCCCTCTAGGGGAAAAGGAGTATTAGGCCTTACATGTATCTTTCTTATTTATGATAAATTAGAAAGACACAACACCTTCCAAAATTGAGCATCATAACATCCATGTACTCTATTAATATCCAGTATAATCCTTATACTAATAATTTTTAAAGTAAGCCAATAAATAAAGTCTAGAGAATAGAGACTCTTTATACTCCTTAAAAGTGTCTGAGGATTGTATAATAACGCCTGTTTGACACGTGATATATTCAAAAGCTATACTTTAAAAACTATGACCTGAATGAATTTTTAAAACATAAACTTCTCACTTAAAAGCCATCCCAGTAACAGCTCAGAATTACTAACTCCGGAGGAGGTATCCCCTTGTTTTCATAATAAAACAGGTGACCCAAGGGAACACCCTCCCCCCCCCCCCCCCCCCCCCCCCCACTTTCTTGCCTGGTGTCAAATAGCCCAGAGCGAAGAGGGCAGCAGGACAGAGTCACTGCCGGAACAGAAAGCCTACCTAGCTATAGTAGCAACTGTTCAGTGAATGACATTCTGAGCAGTAGATAATAGACCTAACAATGGAGGCCTCCAAAAATGGACTCAATATTCTGAGATAAAAATTCATGAATGTGGATGGCTGAGCGCAATGAGCAGCCTTCATTAAATCTATAATAGCGACACTATTAGTGTAAGCCCAAGATGTAGAAAGAGCTCTTACTTCATGAGCCGAAATCTCAAGCACAAACTGCTGAGTCAATGATATACCATAAGCAGTACCGATAGTTAATTGAACCCATTAGCAAAAGAATGGAGCGTAATGTCCTTCTATTAGGCATCAAAGACAGAAGAAGCTTACGTCCATACTAATAAACTGATATCTGTTTATAAATACGTAAACTCTAACCGGACAGAGTAAAGGCCTATGCCCGTACGAAGACGGAAGGACCTTAATAACAATAGGTTCCGGATATTATAAGGAGCCTGACACTTAACCAAAAATCCAACCTAAGTAGTAAAGGAAGTAGTGTTTCCGTCACTACAAAAGTGAGAATCGTCCACCGATAGTGCATGAAGCTCACTGACTCCTCAGTAAAAGAGAAGACTAACAGAATTACTGACTTAAAAGGTCAGAATTTGAAAACTTCTGTTTCCAGAGGCTCAAATGATTACTTAGCTAAATAAGAACCGAAGCTAAATTCTGTATAGGAATTTAATCTAATGATTCTAGGTCTATTTATCGAAAAGTTTCTAACTGACTTAGATAAAGAGACATAAGACTCATTTGTAAACTATCATAGAGTGCATAGGTATGAGATAACATAGACCTATAACCCTAATAGTAACAGGCTGCAGTAGATCTTGTCAAACAAGTATACTAGAAAGTTGCAATGTCTAGTATGGAGGGATCAAAAATATCAACATAATGATCCCTACACCAACGACGGAAGAGCCTCCACTTTAGCCGCATAGTATAGCGAAGAAGAGGCTCTCCTTCAGTAAGAAATCGCGTCCAAAGCTCGTCCTGTACAATGCTTGCCATGCAAGAAGGACCACACAACGGAATACGTGAAGGTTGAGACCTTGCGGGTTGTGATGAAGCTGACACGATTTCCCCAGCGAAAGAAGATCCTCTCATGGAGGAAGTTTTCGCGGTAAGTCCCACAGTAGACACCTGAGTAAATTTACCCACGGTCTCTGTGAAGACAGGGATGCTATCAACAGAATTGTATTATGGATGTTTATCTTAGCAATACTTGCTGAATCAACAGCGCTGGAGGATATGCATATCCTATCATTCCGTCCTATTAGATCAATAGAGCGTTAACAACATAAGCTCAGGGATCCGGACATGCAAACACATACGTCTGCAAATGAATAGTGAGTTGTGTCGCAAATAAATTATCATTGGGCGTTCCCATTGATAGCAAATCTGATTGAATACTTGTTGAGAGTCCATTCTGACGGCAACAAGCGACCCTTACATGAAAGGGAGTCTGCTAATACAATCAGATGACCCGGAATATGACGGACCGAAGCAGAACTTGGTGTACTATAACAAACAGAAGGATTCTTTCCGTTAAATTGAATGACGGAATCGAATGAGTGCCTCCCTGGTTCCGGAGAAACGCAACTACTGTCGTATTATCGGACAAGATTTGGACATGCGTTTCTGAATAATGTTCATCCAATGACATAGTGCAAGCCTAAATAACTAGTCCAGGCACATTAGACATAAAAATGAGAAAGTAAGGAAAAAAATCGGAGAAAGCTGATTTTTTTATATGTTTCCGGGACACCCATTGCGGATAAAGAGTGAAAAGTCCCCGCAAATCCGAGTTGAGCTTTTTTAGTTATAGCGTTTTTTTGATGAAAAAAATTTTTTTTAAAAATTCGACCCAGCTCCATATTTCTCATTCTTATTCACCTTAGTAGGGTGAGAATCATAAATATCGTGCTGAATTATATTGAGAATACATATCCCCAACAGAAAATGCCAACTTTGTACCAATCCTCACACTCAATGGTGAAATATTCACGAAAATGTACAAAATTACGAAAAAAAAATTTTTGTTTTCATACACACAACGGTACACAACGTCCATTAAATCAAATCTACGACTACTTTGGGAGTTAAATTATATATCAAAAATTGCAGAAAAGCAGTGGCTTTATAATGATATATAACAATAGTCATTTATTCCATAATGAACTGGTGAAACGTGTGAAATATTAACCATACCCCCTAAACTCAAATTCAAACGGCAAATATTCTGTGGACTTGCCAGAGGTGACTGTACAACAGCTGACGCTGTCAATCAAGAAAGTGTCAACCATCTACTGTCAAAATTACACAAACTGCTCCAGAATACATCCGTAGGACGCACAGGAAAGCTTTGGGTACAATACTACGAGCAAATAGGTCTTCTCCAGTTGTTCTTGAGAGCAGAGCGCACAGGCGACTGGGAACTCCACACATATTGTGTTCGCAATATGATTCCAGTATTTCACACAGGTGGTCATTTTGCATACGCAAAAAGTTCTCATCTCTATTTGCAGCAGATGAATGAGCTAACAGAAATAATGCAACAGGATGATTTGAAGTTGTTCACTGAGAAAGGTTGCTTTACCATAAGGCGCTCAGATAAATTCTGGGACGGGATATATTCTGATCAGACCATAGAGCAGTGTTTAATGAGAATGTTCAAGCTCCCTGGTGGTCTCACACATGGCAGGGGAATAACCGATAGCACTGTTGCGAAATGGGTACATGGACTACCTCTTTGCCTTCCGATATGTAATGCTCTCGAAAATTTTGTTCATGTTCACACTGGTCATGGCGAACAACATCGGGATCTCCGTCAAAGTTCACAATTGACTGATGCCAATGATATCACCAAATTATTGAACTGGCTCAGAGTGCATTCCCCCTTTCAGAATAGAGATCCACTACAATTAGTCTCTATAGCGACCGGGCTTGTGGCCGACGAAACTGTGAACTGTGACCAAGTTTGCAAAATTGGTGAATGTTGCGTATCGAATGTTGTAAGCAAAACGTTCAACAGCATCAAACTACGACGTGTTGACACTGTGAAGTCTTTCGCATCGATGGCAAATAGCATCAAAGTCCGTGGAAGTAAGGTAGTGATTGACCCCACAATTCTGTTCAACCGCATCACATGTGTTATTCAGTCACAAGCAGAGATGGAAGAGTATCTCAAATATGAACTCGCCCCGAAACCACCAGCATTGTTTGATTCTGCTGGAATGAGGAAGACACAGAAAAGCACGCTCGGTAAGATCCTCAAAACATATGGTTCCGAGCAAACTAAAATCCCAGAACATTCTCTGTTTGTTGTAGATGGTGGATTTTTATTGAGGGCAGTTGTATGGCCTAAACAGTCGTCATATAAGGACATATGTACATCATATTCCAATTATCTAGTGAGACATTTTGGGGCGAACGTCGTGGTTGTTTTTGATGGTTATGCTTGTACAATGTCGACAAAGGGCATGGAACAAGCCCGTAGATCTAAAGACAGGTATTCCATTGATATCAATATCTCACCCGAGTTACCAGCCACCACACCCCAATCCGATTTCCTTGCAAATGCCAAGAACAAAACCCAACTGATCGATCTTCTAACGCAGGAGCTATCTGCTATCAATATTCAGTCCAAGCAGGCCGAGGCTGATGCTGATGTACTGATAGCCGAAACTGCACTTGACATCGCTCAAGATGACAACAATGTTGTCGTTGTGGGAACAGACACAGACTTGTTAGTCATTCTTACCTCTCGAGTTCAACCGGGATGTAATATTCACATGATGTATTCCATTACCCCAAACTTACTAGTTTCAGTTAGTGAAATAGCAACCAAAATGGGTGACCATAGAAGCAACCTCCTTGTAGCACATTCTATATGTGGTTGTGACACTACTTCTGCACTCTTTCGAGTTGGTAAGAAGAAAGTATTCAGTACAATTGTCTCCGATGTTACTAGCGACTCACAACAGTATGTCAACACAATTTTGGCAGATGACAGTACACCAAGTGCAGTAGCCGCTGCCGGGGAACAACTTCTCCTGATCTTATACGGGAGTAAAACTGTTTCCTCTCTCGACCAATATAGATATGTCACTTACAAGCGTTATGTAGCAAAATCTAAACTGAATAAACCCATCGACCTAGCCTCACTCCCACCAAGCAGCGATGCTGCACAACAACATGTCTACAGATGTTATCTCCAGGTCCAACAATGGCTGGGCACTTCGCTTCCTCCGACGGATTGGGGGTGGTCGCTAGACAATGGACTTCTTGTACCGACTGCAGCCACAAAGCCATGTGCCCCCGATAACCTACTGCATCTGATCAGTTGTGGTTGCAAGAGTGCTTGTACAAAAAGGTGTGGGTGTAAGAAGGCAGGACTCTCTTGCTCAGGTTTGTGTAATTGCAGTTCGGATTCTTGTAACAACCACAGAAACACTGTCCTGTCGGAAATTTCTGAGTTCGATGAATAATATGTATATAGGTCATGTCATTTCTGTATATAGCGTTGATAATAGTCAATGTAACTTAATCCATGTTGATTGATTTGTACATTCTGTAACTATTATTTATTGAGTTTTGTACATTCTGTAAATATTATTTATTGATCTAATGCTGCCAGACACAGACGTGTCTGTTCGGTCCCAAGCCCGAAAATAGTTGAGTTCTCATGCTGACGAATTTTATGCCAAAAGGGGAACTCGGCCAGAAGCAGAGGGGGTCTTCCATAATGTCTATTTTGTAAGCAATGATAAAAGTCTTCAAATGGTGGTGGATTTTTTATCGTCTGTCCAACTAACATCCCGTTCTGTACTACGACCCTTTGGGCAAATCCGTTAGGAAAATCGTCATTTTTTGCGTAAATCCGATAGTTTTTTGTGAATTTTCAATAATTTTTCGCAGAAATTGTCACAGAATGCACATTTTCCTCTAGGTAAATGTATATTAGACATTATGTAGCTCGAAATACGCGTAAACAAAAAATACAGTTGGATCAATTCGAGGTTACAAAGTTCGTGCGATTTTTTAAAATTTTTTTCAAACGCGTTTTCGAAAAAAGGCTGTGGAAAAAAAAGCTCAACTGGGATTTAAGGGGACTTTTGTCTAATCGTTCAGTGACATGTACTCGACATTCCCTGAAAAAATCAGCTTTCTCCGATTTTTTTCCCTAGTGAAACCTAATGTTCTTGGGCTAAACATATTTCCTGGAAGTTAAGTGCTTGCCTAGAAACTGCGGAACCCAAAGACCCTGGCACTTCGAATCCGTTGGGATCAATATTGTACCCCAACCTGTTTGACTGGCATCCGTCATAATCATAAAACTCGGATCCGGCAACTGCAGTGGCACTCTCTGAGTCAACCACCGAATGTTGCCCCAGTCTGAATCTCTTGCTACACTTGATAGACAAGAGAACGTGTATATCGAGCAATTCATAGATTGCTGAAGAGTTGCCGTCGAAGAGAAGCTTCTCCGAGACCGAAGCGACTCTGAGAGAGTTCTGCACCTTACTATCCACGCGCGTGGATGTAGCTTGGGCTGCGTCACGTCTAACCAACTCCAGGTTGCCACTGAAGGGCGGAGTTATACGTGGAAACACTACTGCCCTTGAAAGAAATCACATTGAGGATCATATCCTGGAATTCTTTCTCTTGAAGACATAATGATAACGCCTCAGTAAGGTGGTCTACGTATGATAAAGCATCTAAGATAAGTCTATTAGACATCATTGTCGTTTCCAACATCGTGGTTGGAATAGACATAGACGGCAAAAAAGCTAATTCCCAGTCTTCAACCCCGCCGTCTAGACGCATATGAACTCTTGGTATGCCCTATTCTGCCAAAATAAATTATTTCCTAGAATTGATAAAAGGCAGAAGAGCATTGCGGACAAGAAACTAGACTATCATGCTTGGTAGCAAGCTTATATATAGCGTCGTTAAATAATTCGAATGTTCTAATGACATTATTGGACTGTGTCGGTAAGTCAGGGACAATGTCCCTGAACCGATCCAAAACTCTGTGTCCAATGACGCTATTAGTCTCTTATCCAGCATCGCAGCAATGTAGTCCGACGGAACAACCTGTGGAAGATAATGCCGGAAGATATGTATGGCAGCTTCCGTTGTTCCGAAAGGGAAAGCTCGAAATCATCCGAATCCCTTTCGCCATCCTGTCGGACCCTATAAAGTGTTCGGTCGTCCGAACCTGATGCAACAGCGGAACGCACCGACCCAGCGCCGTCGGATAATTCCTGATCCGACCGAGAATCTGCCGATTGCTGGGATGCTGCGATAAACTGTGCTAACTTGGATAGCACGTCCGTCACTGAGGCCTGTGGAGAAGCGGTCTTACAATGCATTGCCGCTGGAAGCTCCATGTTCGTTACCCCGTGCATACTTCTATTATGCGAACGAACGGAGTGTATAGGCCTCGTGTCCCTTGGCTACCGGATGGCGTGACCTGTTCGCCATGGAATCACTGAATGACGAAGCTGGCCGGATACTCGAGGTCACGTAGCCAATGTGCGGTCCTGTGCGCTGCTGTGAGGATGAGGAAGCATTATCGACAGTCTCTCGGACAGTCAATATAACGGAGCGTCCCAAGCGGCGGACATATGCTCTGAATGCGAAATATCTGTACCACAACATCCGGTCCCATATGTTGTTGTACGAGAGAGGGACCTCTCTCGCTCGCAGCCCGGACGGACCTGGACGAGCTAGGAACCGGACTAACAGGCTTCCTCCGATCTGTCCTCTAATCCGTCGTCACTGGGTGTGTACTAAAGTTTATTATAGTGCTCGCATCACCCAAATATCCTTCCTAGACCACAACGGACGAACCCGGCTGCCGAACCATTCGATGAATGGATGCTACACCGGGTGAGCTAGCGAATGTCAACTCCGTCGATCCCACTAGGGACCTCTTAGGCGATTGACATATTCCATGAGCACTTATTGCTGCTAGCTCTTCATTAACTATGACGACAGAGGCACACTTTTGAAAGACATCTCCGTAACTTTGCGAACAAGAAACCAGACATGCTTGTTAATAGCAAGCAAATAATAATATATATAGCGTCGATCAATAATTCGAAAGTTGTGTGACATTATTGGACTATGTCGGAACTGAGGGACAATGTCCCTGAACCGAACCAAAAATTTCTGTGTCCACCGACGCTATCAGTTTCTTATCCGGCATCGCAGCATTCTGGTCCGACGAAAGAACCTCTAGAAGATAAAGTTAGATGACATAAACAACAGCTTATGTTGTTCCGAAAGGGAAAGCTGGAAATCCTCCGAATCCCTTTCGGCATCCTGTCGGACCGGATGAAATTTTCGGACGTCCGTACCTGCTTCCGCGGAGCGTCCCGACCCAGCGTCGTCGGATAATACATAATGCGACAGATTCTGTCGTTGCTGGGATGCTGCGATAAGCTGTGCTATTTGGGATAGCATGCCCGTTACCGAGGCCTGTGCAGTAGCGGTCTTACGATGCATTGCCGCCGGAAGCTCCGTGTACGTTGACTCCCGCACACTTTCTTATGTGAACGTCTGGAGTCTGCAGGCCTTGTGTCCCTGGCTACCGGATGGTGTGACCTGGTCGCCGATGATTCTCTGATTGGCGAAGCTGACTGGATATCCGAGGTCACGTAGCCAAGAGCGGTCGTGTGCGCTACCATGAGAATGAGGAAGCCTTATTGACAGTCTCTCCAGACTGACTATATATCGGAGCGTCCCGTTCGGCGGACGTATGCTCCGAATGCGAAACATTTTGTACCACAACATCTGGGGCCAGATGTTGCTGTACGAGAGAGGGGCCTCTCTCGCTCGCAGTCCGGATGGACCTGGACAAGCTAGGAACCGGACTGAAAGGCTTCCTCCGTTCTCCCTCTAATCCGCCGTCACTGGGTGTGCATTTGGTTGATTTATAGTGCTCGCATCACCCCAAAACTCCTTCTAGACCACAACGGACGAACCCGGCTGCCGAACTATTCGATGAATGGATGCTACACCGGGCGAGCTAGCAGACGTCAACAGCCGTCGAACCTACTAGGGTCCTCTTAGGCATTTGACTTATTTACATGAGCACTTTTCCACTAGCTCTTCATTAATTGTGACGACGGAGGCACACTTTTGGAAGACATCACGGATACATCACCCTATTCTTGATCGTCTGAAATAGAGATTGATAAAGTAGAGTGACCCTGCGGGGAAAGGACCGGAATGGCCAATTCCCCACTAACATAACATGACATACGCTTCCCATTTTGTCATCGAAATTAACACATACAGAACAGGAGTTAGTGCGAGTACACTGACTACATATACAATGATTATGAAAGTCAGAGGAAGATTTCCTCTTATTACAATTGAACAATATCCTTTCATTGTGAAAAGAAAACAAAGTCCTAGTACTCGCACCAACCCCTGACAATCAAAATACATAATAATATGATCCATTAATATAGAAAAAATAATTGCAATCAAAAAATTTTGAAAAAATATTTTTTCAGAACAGCCCAAGTTTCTGAAAAGTAACGTTGAGCCCCAATGGATCCCAAGCCTAAGTGTGGACAAAAATTCTAAAAAAATTTTAAACAATTTATGCAACACTTACGAACAATAAGAATGTATTTAGTTATGATTAAATTAACATCCAGATATTATTTTCTAGAAATCCCCCCTCACACAGAGGGCTGTAGTAAATGTAAACAGTAAGTGTAAAAACACTAGAACAAGACTCCAGGCACCCTGGCCCGAAATCAGTTACCAATAATACACTATCTGATGCAAAACAGAGACTTCCAGGGAAGAAACTGCAGAACATCAGATGGTAGATGCAGAACACTATGCCTAACCACCCATAGGTGAAGACGTAAACATGGGGAAAAGAACATAATTCCTTCTGTTATCCAGCTAAAACTCCCAAGAAATTTTAGTAATAAAATTACAGAAAATATGCCAAAAGCATGGGAGAATAGCAAGAGGGGACTTAAAGGAAAGGGAGAGAGGAAAACACTGAACAAGCAGTGTAATTTGATTAACAAGAATGACCACAACAGGCTGTTGCCTCGAAAATAGGTAACTTAACATAATTTCATTAAAAAATTTTAAGTTACAGCCTTGATTATTTTCTGTCACTCATTTTTCCTCTCCTCCTTCTATATCCTCCTTAGAATCACCATTTCTCTAATATTTATGTGTCTGGCATCATTTAAACTGAGATTTACAAGCACAAAGATCAGTCAGATGTTAACTGATGAAGGGCCAAACAAAGAATGATTAATGGCGCCAATTTTGGGACGTCCTTGACAATGCGCATGCGCAGTAGAGGTGAAGTGTGGAGGGCCATTCAGGACATGTTTTCTTTGGTTTTAGATGCAAATTTTGGGGATTGGGGGGCAAAATTTGTGTTTGGCCCTATATTTTTAAGAGTTAGCACCAGCTAAGTCTGGGTCATTGGTACAGTATAAAAATAGGAAAAATTCTGGTCACATGTGCGCAACTTCAGTCTTGGACCTCACCCTTGAGGCACCTTCTCAATTAAAGGCTGAACGTATGATGTATCATAACCTGTAACCTTGTTGAGGGAAAAAAAAATTCTCTTTGCATCTAGATCAAATTGGACAGACAATCAAGTAATAAAAAGCTACTGTCCAGAGTCATGAGGTTCCGAAAGGTGAAATATTCCGGGATTAGTGTCATTTCGTACACAGGTGTTTCAAACACTGACTGTTTCGCATGCAAAAGAAGATGCTTCATACATATATCAAACAACGTTTCAAACAAAGGCAAATTTTATCGGGTTTTCAAGTATTTTTTATATGAAATAATTGACTACTTACTTTTATTACAATCCAATATAAAATGAAAGTGAAAATGACACTGTAGCTTAACTTGACTGTGTGTTGTGGTTGATGAAAAGGATAATGTTCAATGTTTATGAAAAGATTATGAAATCTGACAAGAATTGTGATAATTGAAAATATTTTAATTTCTGTTCCCTGTGTGCTATGTTTTCAATAAAAATAATTTGAGGTGTAGACTGTACTAAAGAATTGAAGGGTGGGTTAAAATGACCCTCACAGTTAATGTATGTCAACCAAAGTTACCAGGTTACAGTGAAATTATTCCAAAATGAGTCATCCTATGAAGTTACAATGAAATCCCTTCATAAATATGGCCTGTAGACTGTGCTAAAGATTTTCGGTCTTCGGGCCTGTGTAGCCATCACGGTTGACCGATCACAACCAAAAGGGGATGTCCTCATCTACTGAGCCATCCTACCAAGTTACAATGAAATTCTTACATACATATGACCTGTAGACTATGCTAAAGGTTTTTGGGCTTTGGGCCCCTGTAGCCATCACAGTTGACCAATCATGACCAAAAGGGGACATTCTCATCGGGACATTATCTGGAGTCACTCTACCAAGTTTCAATGAAATCCCTCCATAAATACGAACTGTAGAGTGTGCTAAATGTTTTTGGGTTTTGGGAACAAATGGGGAAGTTCTCATCTAGACATCATATGGAGTCGTCCTATCAAGTTACAATGAAATCCATCCACACTGAATTTGACCTGTAGACTGTGGTAAAAGTTTTTGGGTTTCGGTCTTGGGTAGCCATCACAGTTGACAGATCATGACCAAAAGGGGACGTTCTCATCTAGACACTACACAGAGTCATCCTACCAAGTTACAATGATATTCGATATCCATTCATAAATACCACCTGTAGACTGTGCAAAACGTTTTTGGGCTCGGGCAGCCATAACAGTTGACCAATTGCAACCAAAAGGGAACCTTCTCATCTAGACATGACCTCAAACCTGCATATGAAATTCTGTGACGATCGGACAAGAACTACGGGGTCTTGCCTGAACTAAAGAAAAATGTGAACAGACTCACAGACTGATAGACTTCCGCACGTGTGATGGCAATAACTTATCTAGACTTTTGTCAAGTTAAGCTAAAAATCTACATATGAAATATCACAGAACAGAATTTAATAGTCCAACACAAACACCACAGTATGTCGTACATTTGAAATAAAATGAACCACAGACTGTAAAAACATCTTTTAAGTATATTTTTCTTTCATGAAAAATCAAAACATTATGATGAGAGCTTAATGATGATTAATCAGCTTTGAACAGTTCTTATATGTAATCACAGCATTGTTATTACACTGGGTGATAAGGTGATAATTAGCTGGAGTGATAACTTAAACTAGGGGTGAGTCGGGGGGGGGGGGGGGGGGGGGGGGTGTCTTCGATGGAGAAATGTTAAAAAATTTATAGTAATTTATATATTTTTTATACTTACCAATGACCCAGACATAGCTGGTGCTAACTCTTAAAATTCTAGGGCCAAACACAAATTTTGCCCCCCAACCCCCCAAATTTGCATCTAAAACCAAAAGAAATCATGTCCTGAAGGTCCTCCATACTTTGCCCTCACTGCGCATGCGCAGTGTCAAGGACGTCCCGAAATTGGCGCCAATTATCATTCTTACAAGCAGTGCCTGGTCAGCGCTATGTACTCAGCAGGGAGGTATGAGTTCCTAACTCCTGGGAGGGCCATCCCCGTCTGGGTTATTGGTAAGTATAAAAAATATATAAATTACTATAAATTTTTTAACATTTTTATACTGTACCAATGACCCAGACATAGCTGAATAGTAAAAAGGCTGGAGGGCCTAGGACATAGAGGAAAATCCAATAAGCTCAACTATATAAATAGAGTCAACCCCTCGAGGAGAAAAGGAGTATTAGGCTTTACATGTATCTTTCTTATTTTATGATAAATTAGAAAGACACAACACCCTCCATAATTCAGCATAACATTCATGTTCTCTATTAACATCCAGTATAACCCTTTATACTAATTATTTTTAAAGTAAGCCAATAAATAAAGTTAGTCCAGAGAATTGAGACTCTTTATATTCTCTTAAAAGTGTCTGAGGATTGTATATTAACGCCCGTTTGACACGTGACATATACAAATCCTTCACACCGAGCTACACTTTAAAAATATGACACGAATGAATTTTTAACATTAATATTACACTTTAAAACCATCCCGGTAACGACTCAGAAACACTGACTCCGGAGGAGGAATCCCCTTGCTTTTCACTATAAAGCAGGTGACCTAAGGGAACACCCTCCCCCCCCCCCTTCCCCTTGCCCTGGGTCAAATAGCCCAGAGCGAAGAGGGCAGCAGGACGGAGTCACTGCCGGAACAGAAAGCCTGCATAACTATAGTTGCAACTGTTTAGTGGACGACATTCTGAGCAACAGATAGCGGACCTAAACAATGCAGGTCTCCAGAAATGGACTCAATATTTCTGAGATAAAAATTCGTGAATGTGGATGGCTGAGACCAATATGCAGCCTCTATTAAATCTGTAATAGCAACACTATTTGCGTAAGCCCAAGATGTAGAAAGAGCTCTTACTTCATGAAATGCCGAAATCTTAAGCACAGACTGCTGAGTTGAAGATAGATTATCATAAGCAGTACGGATAGTTAATTGAATCCATCTAGCAATAGAATGGACCGAAATGTCCTTTCTATTAGGCATCAGAGACAGAAAGAAGCGTTTTCGTCCCTTTCTGATAAACTGAGATCTTTGTTTATAAATACGTAAAGCTCTAACAGGACAGAGTAAAGGCCTACGCCCATCTGAAGACGGAAGGGCCTTAATAACAATAGGTTCCGGATATTTATTAGGAGCCTGATTCTTAGCTAAAAATCCAACATTAGTAATAAAGGTAATAGTGTTCCCGACACTACGATAGTGAGAATCGTCCACCGATAGTGCATGAAGCTCACTGACTCTTCTAGCAGAAGAGAAAGCTAAGAGAAATGCTATCTTATAAGACAAGAATTTGAAATCTGCTGTCCCAAGAGGCTCAAATGGCTTTTCTTTCAGTTTAAGAAGAACCCAAGCTAAATTCCATTTAGGAATGAATCTAGGAGTTCTGGGTCTATTTATCGAGAAGTTTCTAACTAATTTAGATAAAGAGACATTAGATCCAATTTGTAAACTATCATGGTGTGCATAGGTATCAGATAACATAGACCTATAACCTTTAATAGTAACAGGCTGCAGTTTGATCTCATCAAACAAGTATACTAGAAAGTTTGCAATGTCTGGTATGGAGGAATCAAAAATATTAACAGAATGACCCCTACACCAACGAATAAAGACCTTCCACTTAGCTGCATAGTTTAGCGAAGAGGAGGTCCTCCTACAGTTAGAAATCACGTCCACTGCTCGTCCTGTAAAATGCTTGCCGTGCAAGAAGGACCGCACAACGGAAATACGTGAAGGTTGAGACCTTGCGGGTTGTGATGAAGTTGACGCGACTTCCCCTGCGAAAGAAGATCCTCTCGTGGAGGAAGTTTTCGCGGTAAGTCCCACAGCAGACACCTGAGTAGATTTATCCACGGTCTCTGTGGAGACATAGATGCTATCAACAGAATTTTGCATTGAGATTGTTTTATCTTTAGCAATATTTGCTGAATTAACGGTGCTGGAGGATATGCATATCCTATCACTGCCGTCCCACGAGATCGATAGAGCGTCTACTGCATATGCTCGGGGATCCGGACATGGTGACACATACGTCTGCAACTGATTGTTGAGTTGTGTCGCAAATAAGTCCATCATTGGCCGTTCCCATTGGTAGCAAATCTGATTGAATACCTGTTTGTTGAGAGTCCATTCTGACGGCAACAAGCGACCCTTCCATGAAAGGGAGTCTGCTAATACATTCAGACGACCCGGAATGTGACGGATCGAAAGTAGAACTTGGTGTTCTAGAACAAACAGAAGGATTCTTTCCATTAAATTGAATAACGGAACGGAATGAGTGCCTCCCTGGTTCTGGATATACACCACTACTGTCGTATTGTCGGACAGGATTTGGACATGTGCTTTCTGAATAATGTTCATCCAATGATGTAATGCAAGCCAAATTGACATCATTTCCTTGATGTTTATGTGCTTGCTTAGAAACTGCGGATCCCAAAGACCCTGGCACTTCGAATCCGTTGGGATCAATGTTGCACCCCAACCTGTTTGACTGGCATCCGTCATAATCGTAAAACCCGGATCCGGCAACTGCAGTGGAACTCCCTGAGTCAACCACTGAATGTTTACCCAAGTCTGAATCTCTTGTTTCACTTGATTTGACAAGAGAACGTCTATATCGAGCGAATGAATCTTTACACTCCAATTCTGAGTCAAGAAAATTTGGAGAGGATGAGTGCGTAACCGCCCCATCGGAATGAGATCCGCACAGACCTATCAGTCTCATGAACTCCCTCGCTGTGACTTTGTCTGAGTGAAGACAATAGCGAGCGTAACAACTGATTAATTTCGCTCTGGTTAACGGCAGACGAACAAGATTGTTGTGCGTCTCGAAGCTCATTCCCAGATGAGTGAATGACTTGGACGGCACCAGATCCGACTTCTCCTCGTTTATAATTAAACCGAGACGTCGGAGTAATAGAAGCAGATTCTGCACATCGTTCTGAAGCGTTAACTCATTGCCGTACCTCTGAAGAATGTCATCCAGGTAGGCCGACGTTACCGCAGACGAATGAGCTCGGAAATATATCATTACCGAGTTCATTATTCGAGTGAAAGCCCAGGGCGCTAGGTTCAAACCGAAGCACATCGCCCGGAATTGATATACAACTCCTAGGACTGCGAAGCGTAGATACGTTCTGAATGTAGGATGTACCATGACGTGAAAGTACGCGTCTTTGAGATCTATGCTTGTAGCATAGTCGTTCACCCGAATACTTGCTTTGACCGATCGAATCGTCTCCATATAGAACTTCGTAATTGATGATCAGCTTGTTTATCCAGCTCAGAACTATGACTGGACGGAACGAGCCGTCTGGTTTCGGAACCAGAAACAGATGGCTGTAGAAACCCGGTGATTCCTGGTCTTCTACAACCTCTACCGCGTTCTTCATCAGAAGAGACTGTACTTCTGATAAAAGAGCATCTCTTTTCTGCGGATTTGACGGAAGCTGAGTCCATTTTGGACTTCGAGTTAATGGAGGCTTTCGTTTGAAGGATATTCTTAGTCCTTCCGAAATTACCCCTCGGACCCAGGGGTCGTCCGTAATCGACGCCCACTCGTTTGTAAAACTCGATAATCTCCCGCCCACCGGAACACGATAGAGGTTCAAACCATCACCTCCTGGACCTGCGAGGCCTGCGGAAGGAGAAACTACGTCCTCCACGACCCGCACCTCGTCCCGTCGACCTCGGGATGTCAGACCGGTTGTCTCGGCCCGAAAAACGTCCCGTACGTGAGTCACTGCCTTGACGGTCTCTAGAATAAGACCTAGAGGACGTATAAGAACCTCTATAGGAACTTCTCTTGGGCGTACTTGTCCCAGAAGTGCCTGTCTTACTCTTATCTGCTGTATCCGACTATTTGGAAGCGGATTTAAAAAGCAGAGAATCCGAAGCTTTCTTGGTTATCTTATCATAGATTGCTGAAAGCTTGCCGTCGAAGAGAAGCTCTCCGGATACCGAAGCGACTCTGAGAGAGTTCTTCACCTTACTATCCACGCGCGTGGATGTAGCTAGGGCTGCGTCACGTCTAACCAACTCCAGGTTTGCCACTGAAAGGGCGGAGTTATACGTGGAATAAGCTACTGCCCTTGAAAGAAGTCTTAATGAGGATTGTATATCCTGGAATTCTTTCCCTTGAAGACGCAATGATAACGCCTTAGTAAGGTGGTCTGCATATGATAAAGCGTCTAAGCTTGCTCTGTTAGACATTATTGTCATTTCCAACATCGCGGTTGGAATAGACATAGACAACGGTAAAGACAATTCCAAGTCTTCCGCCTTGTCGTCCCGACGCAGAGGAACTCTCGGTATGCCCTGTCCTGCCGTTTTGAATTTATTTCTTGAATTGATGAAAGGCAGATTGAGAGCATTAGCGGACAAGAAACCAACCTTACCTGTTTGGTAGCAAGCTTATAGATAGCGTCGTTCAATAATTCAAATGTTCTTGTGACATTATTGGACTGTGTCGGAAACTCAGGGACGATGTCTCTGAACCGATCAAAGAATTCTGTGTCCAATGACGCTATCAGTCTCTTATCCGGCATCGCAGCAGACTGGCCCGACGGAACAACCTGTGGAAGGTAATGCTGGATGAAATCTACGGCGGCTTTATGTTGTTCCGAAAGGGATAGCTCCAAATCCTCGGAATCCCTTTCGCCATCCTGTCGGACCCCATGATGTTCTCGGTCGTCCGTACCCGATGCTTCGGTGGAGCGTACCGACCCAGCGTCGTCGGATAATTCTTGATCCGACAAAGATTCTGTCGTCTGCTGGGATGCTGCGATAATTTGTGCTATTTGGGATAGCACGTCCGTCACTGAGGCCTGTGGAGTAGCGGTCTTACGCTGCTTAGCCGCTGGAAGCTCCGTGTACACTGACTCCTGCATACTTCTCTTATGCGAACGTCCGGAGTCTACAGGCCTCTTGTCCCTGGCTACCAGATGGCGTGACCTGGTCGCCGTGGAATCCCTGATTGGCGAAGCTGTCTGGATATCTGTGGTCACGTAGCCAAGGTGTGGTCGTGTGCGCTGCTGAGAGGATGAGGAAGCCTTTTGAACAGTCTCTCCGGACTGTCTATATAACGGAGCGTCCCGAGCGGCGGACGTATGCTCCGAATGCGAAACATTTTGTACCACAACATCTGGTCCCAGATGTTGTTGTACGAGAGAGGGGCCTCTCTCGCTCGAAGCCCGGATGGACCTGGACGAGCTAGGAACTGGACTACTAGGCTTCCTCTGTTCTCTCCTCTGATCCGCCGTCACTGGGTGTGCACCTTGTATATTTATAGTGCTCGCATCACCCAAATCTCCTTCCTGGACCGCAACAGACGAACCCGGCTGCCAAACCATTCGATGAATGGATGCTACACCAGGCGAGCTAGCAGATGTCAACGCTGTCGATCCTACTAGGGACCTCTTAGGCAATTGACGTATCTCCATGAGCACTTTTGCCGCTAGCTCTTCATTTAATTGTGACGACAGAGGAACACTTTTGGAAGACATCACGGAAACATCACCCTGTTCTTGTTCCTCTGAAATAGAGATTGATAAACTAGAGTGACCCTGCGGAGAAAGGACCGGCATGGCCCTTTCCCCGCTAACAACATACCGTGACACACGTTTCCAATGTTTGTCATCCCAATATACACATACTGAACAGGAGTTAGTGCGAGTACACTGACTACAATTAATACAATGATCATGAAAGTCAGAGGAAGATTTCCTCTTATTACAATTTGAACAATATCCTTTCATTGTGAAAAGAATACAAAAAGTCCTAGTACTCGCACGAACCCCTGAAAACAAAGATACATAATAACATGATCCATTAACATAGAAAAAATAATTGAAATCAAAAAAAAATTTTGAAAAAATATTTTTCCAGCAAAGCCCAAGTTTCTGAAAAGTAGTGTTGAGCCCCAATGGATCCCAAGCCTAAGTGTGGACAAAAATTTTAAAAAATTAATGCAACACTTATGAATAATAATAATGTATCTTGTAATGATTAAACTACTACAAAGACAAAAAATCGCCCTCCACAGAGACTGTTGCCAATGTAAACAAGAAGTGTATAAACACCAGAAACATGACTCCAGGCACTGATAATCCTGGCCCGAAATCATTTACCAATAATACACTATCTGATGCAAAACAGAGACTTCCAGGGAAGAAACTGCAGAACATCAGATGGTAGATGCAGAACACTATGCCTAAACACCCATGGGTGAGAACGTAAACATGGGGAAAAGAACAGAATTCATTCTGTTACCCAGCTAAATCTCCCAAGAAATTTTAGTAATAATATTACTCAAAAATATGCCAAAAGCATGGGAGAATAGCAAGGGGGGACTTAAAGGAAAAGGAGAGAGGAAACACTGAACAAGCAGTGAAACTTAATAGCAAGAATGACAACAACAGGCCCATGCCTCGAAAATAGGCAACTTAACATAATTTCATTAAAAAATTTTAAGTTACAGCCGTGAATATTTTCTGTCACTCATTTTTCCTCTCCTCCTTCTATATCCACTTTAGATCCACCATTTCTCTAATATTTATGTGTCTGGCATCATTTAAACTGAGATTTACAAGCACAAATATCAGTCAGATGTGAACTGATGAAGGGCCAAACAAAGAATGATAATTGGCGCCAATTTCGGGACGTCCTTGACACTGCGCATGTGCAGTGAGGGCAAAGTATGGAGGACCTTCAGGACATGATTTCTTTTGGTTTTAGATGCAAATTTGGGGGATTGGGGGGCAAAATTTGTGTTTGGCCCTAGAATTTTAAGAGTTAGCACCAGCTATGTCTGGGTCATTGGTACAGTATAAAAATATGCTACGCCAGTCTATGGATATTGGCATATAATTAATGTTATCATTATTTGGCTCCTAAAGTTTTTATTTTTTTTTAAAAAAACGTAACCGAAACCGTTGACATCCCGTAATCTAAGGTTTTTCGTTTTTTATTAAATACTCTCTTGCTGCAGAAATTCACCGAATGTAGCCATCCCAGAGTAGTGAGAGTACCCAGACACTGCCAATGGCAGTGTCTGGGTACTCTCACTACTCTTGGAAGGCTACATTCTGTGAATTTCCAGCATTTGAGTTTAGTTGTGTTTGCAGCTTTCCTCAAGTTGCGTGTGGGTGTCAGACCTCGAAAAATGGCCAAGCACAATACAAGTTCTGTATATTTAGGTAAATATTATATTGGCCTTCCGGATTCTTCATGTATTATAGCTTATTTCGGGCATTCATTGAGTTTCACTCAATTTCACTGCTATTCTGTTATGACTCCGGACATAAGAATGAGTTTTATTGAATTTTATTTGGCCTCATGAACAAACCCGAAAACCAAACCGAACTGAGGTTTTACTCCACCTGATAAACCAAAACCGAAACTGAACAAGAAATTTAAAAACCTACAGCTCTATCCTAAATCCTGTGTACGCAACCCAATATATTATCATGTTAGGATTATACCACCTATGCTAAGGAGAGGACCTAGGAGGTGAGATAGGACTCAGGAATTCAAAGTCTCAAGTTCCCTCCTTAGCATAGGTGGTGTAATCCCTACATATAGACCATTACTCCAAGTCTCATTGAGACCACTTACCACAACATGTACTTTGCTTTTTATATTATGAGAATCAGCAATGAAAACCTAACTGTTATTTGTTATTATTATTTATTGGTGTTTAAGGTCACATACTTATGGACAATGGCTAATCGTGACCTTGACAGTTTTATGGGTGGAGGAAGTCGGAGTACCCGGAGAGAACCACTGAGCATCGACAAGTGACTGTCAGCTCCTCAACATTCTAACTCTGTTCAAGATCCGCTCAAGCAGGGTTACAGCAGTTGAAGACATGTGCACCATCGATGTGCAGTACACCTTAGTACACGGCGTCATCGTGCCCCATTGTAGGCAACCAGGATAAAGTGCCTTGCCAAAGTACACAACGTGGGTCCTCCTGGACGGGGATCGAACTTGGGACCTCTAGCAAGAAGTCCAACAGTCTACCACTGACCCACCGCACTTCCACCTAATTGTTAACATCATTGGATGCACCACTGCATTTATTTATTTATTTATTGGTGTTTGAGGTCACAAGTATAATAAATATTTTCCAGGCTTATCTTTGTAGAACTTTATATTTGTATCATTCCAGTATGTTTTGTATTTATATAATATAAATATGTCATTGCAATAAATTTGATATTTTTACATATGGGTTGTTATCTTTACTTGGCTCAAGACAGTCATAATCCTGTGTACGAAACGTCCAAGCTTATGTATGAAGCATCCCAAAAATTTGTGTACAAAATGTCATAAATTGCCGTGTATGAAATGCTCATGTACGAAATGTCCAGCTCCCTACGACTACGAGACTCTGTTCTCTACAACTTCTCTTCATTATTCATTACACTATATTATATTTCCAATAAATTCAGTGAAAAAATGGGATTTAACCCTGTTCGAGTCACTTGTATATGTCTCTATTGAAGTTGTATGACAATGATACACACTTTCGAGTCATCTGTGTTCTGCTTGCATTATCAAGCACAACCTGTTGATAGAAAAAAGAGGTTTTAAAACTGGGGAGAAATCATTAGGGGCAGTGTATGAAGGGTCAGAAGGCTAGTTCTTTCCAAAAATTTAATCAGATGATAGTTTCAAGTATGTCATAAATTTTATTAAACTTCCTTGCATAAAGGTGTACATAGAGGTCCTCTATATATGGATTACGGTGGACATGGCAGTAAAAGGGTTAACCCTTTACCCAACGTAATGGCCAAAATCGGCCAGCGCTATTCTCAAAAATCGCCAATTAATTTTCATTATTTTTTTCATTTTTTGTCTCAAAAACATAGGTTATGACCCCTCGTTGGAACGAGCTCGTTCCAACGAGGGGTCATAACCTATGTTTTTGAGACAAAAAATGAAAAAAATTAGTTATTCAAGAATTAGTTTTGCAAGTGTCGTCTGCTTTTCAGGTTAGGTAAAGGGTTAAAGCACTCAGGTTTCATTTTATCAAATATCTGAAACAAATAGCAAAAATAAAGTCATCAAAGGAAAATTAAACACATTAAAGAATTACCTTTGACACCACCAAATGTACCATAACACATGTTATAGGCAGCTCTTTTTAGACTATGTTCATATAATTGTGTGAGTTGATGCTGACTACCGTGCTCAACATTTCCTGCAATGGCTGTAATGAAAGAATACATATATCCATTGATTAATTTACCTAAAAGGATTGTGTGGCAAAGCTTGCAACAAGGGCTACACAAGGTGTGGTCTACTGCCCCCTGACCCGGAGGCATGTTCGAAGTAGCTTAAAGGTATTGTGGGACAGAACAGTTTTCTATGTCGAAAGAGCGAAAAAGTGCCATAACACTGGAAAAAAATTATAGGACGGAACACGTTTCTTGTGCATATCCGTTCCCCCATGCAGGCCTATCAGCATACCAAAGGAGATCCAAATCCGACCGAACGATTTGAAATTACAATCCAAAATGTTTGTATGGAGAGATCGATGAATGGACGGAGAGATGAATGGACAGTCTCTACTAGATACCCCAGAATCCTCCTTCGGAGGTCAGGGGGATAATAATAATAATACAGTGGAATCCATTGAATAGACAGTGTTTCTGCTTGGGATAAAATGTTGGGTCCCTTTTTATGGAGCTTTGGGTTAGCATTGGTTGAAGACAAGTGAACCATCGATGTGCAGAACACCTTAGTACACAGCGCCAGGGTGCCCCCCACATACACAATCGGGATTAAGTGTCTTACTCAAGGACAAAATGCAGTTACAGTAGGGAAAGAAACCGTGGACCTTTTGGTTTAAAGTTGAATGCTGTAACCACTGAGCCACCGCTCTCCCTGAAAAAGTAAAAAAATATGAATAGTGATTTGGGCGAAAAACAAAATCAGAAAAACCCTTAACTGGTAGAGTGCTGGAAGCCCATATTTGGGCTTTAATCTGAACCACAGTGATCCCAAATAAAAGGCTTTGTATTAAATGGACGTGATTCATATTATCTTTGAAGTGAAATTATTGAGTCTGCAAGGATTTGCCTTGTTACAATTTATGCCTGTAGGCACTCTCCCACAAAATTGTAACAGGGAAAAGGCCTGTGAATAAATTGTGATGTCCAAAAATAATTTAGCACTCTACCAGTTAATTCCCGACCAAATTCTTGGTGGGGGAGTGGCTGGCCACCCCTTTGTTCCCCGACCCCATCTATGTACTAACCCTATACTAATTAAATATGATTATGTTTATTGGGGTTTAACAACACTTTTGACAGCCTGGATCATCACGATTTGGGCAAGTTTATGGTTGGAGAGACGTAGTACCCAGAAAGAATCAATGAGCAGTGGCAAGCAACTGTCAGACTCCCCTATGTACTAACTATTTATTTACTTATTGGTGTTTAAGGTCACATATTTCTGCACAATGGCTAATCAATACCACGACAGTTTTACGGGTGGAGGAAGCTGGACTACATGAAGAGAACCACTGAGCAATGGCGAGCAACTGTCAGCTCCCCAACATACTAACTCCACACAAGCAGGATTAGCACTGGTTGAAGACAACTGCACCCAACGCGGTTGCTGCAGGTAGGATTCGAACCGAGAACCTCTCGGCTTGCAGCCTGCACCTCTCCCTATTGAGCCACTGTGCCCTTCTCTGTACTAACTCTGCACATGCAGGATTAGTATTGGTTGAAAGCATATGCACCATTGATGTGCAGTACGTGTCTGAACATGGTGCAATCATGCCCATGCCAACAGGATTAAGTGCTTTGCCCAAGGTTTGAAGTCCAATGCTGTTACCACTGCGATTCCTAAATAATGAATTATTTATTTATTTACTGGTGTTTAAGGTCACATACTTATGCACAATGGATAATCATGAGCATGACAGTTTTACGGGTGGAGGAAGCCGGAGTACCCAGAAAGAACCACCGAGCAACGACGAGCAGCTGCCAGCTCCCCAACATCGTAACTCTGCACCACAGCACAGGGTTAGATTGGTTGAAGACATGCACACCATCAATGTGCAGTACACCTCAGTACACGGCGTCATAGTGCCCCCATGTGGACAATCGGGGTTAAGAGTCTTGCCCAAGGACACAATGCGGGAGTCCGAATCAATCGCTCAGACGGTCACCCATCCGAGGACTAACCGAGCGAGACGTTGCTTAACTTCGATGATCTGACGAGAACCGGTTACGGCAATGCCACCGCGCCCCCAAATAATGAATTAAATGTCATCTGAAAACTATAATTCAGCCAATGGAATAGAATCACAAACTCAGTATGTAAAGTTTTGCATTACGGCAAAAATTCCTTGTTTTTCAGACACCTTCTTTGTCATGGAAGATCTGCCTCATCATCATTGTATTAACCTAGAAATCTCTTCAATGACAATGTTATACACTTGTTAGACTAAAACATAAACCAACTATATCTTATTTCACAGATCTCAGTGAGCTCGGTCAAAAGGTATAGTTGCTTGAATCTGCAACTGCATTGTGGGAAATGTTCACTGGTGAAAACATTGTTTTTTCCCATAAAATACTGAAAGGTGTTAAATTTCTGATTCCCACTATTTTCATGACTATTTTGTGGATTACCTGGTCGAGTGTTGGCAGCCCATATTTTGGCTTTACTCTGCAGGACATGTACCACAACTTAAAGGCATCCTATTCTGTGGATGTGCTTCATATTGTCTTCGAAGTAAAATGATTTCATCTGGTAGGAAATGCCTTATTATAATTTATGGGAGAGTGCCTGTATAACAAGGCAGAGACAAGTGAACAAATTTTGATGACCAAAAGTAATTTAGCACTCTACCAACTAAAAAAAGACTCCCTCCATGGTCATAAAATTTAGAAAAACTTGTGTGAGAACATGATTATTCTTTATAGGTCTTATCTATATATAAAGTCAGCAATATAATTACCTTTAACACTGTATATTGTAAGTTTTCTTGGGTGGAGAAGTGCTAACTGTAAGTTTTCTGATCCACTGAAATACACCAAGCATCACTGTTAAGAAACATAAATAATACTACGGTGGAATACTGTTATTTTAATAGCCATGTTGTAAGTAATAAATAATCAATTAATAGAAATATTTTATTAACCAGAATGTTGTCATTACATCCTCCTACAGTTTACTGATAACTCAAGTATTTATTCTGTGAAAGCTTCATCAATTTATCTTAAAACCAAAAAAAAAATATTTCCCCAAATACAAGTAACATTTATTTATTTATTTATTGGTGTTTAAGGTCACATACTTATGCACAATGGCTAATCGTGACCATGACAGTTTTACGGGTGGAGGAAGCCGGAGTACCCGGAGAGAACCACCGAGCAACGACGAGCAGCTGTCAGCTCTCCAACATCGTAACTCTGAACTCTGCACCGCAGCACAGGCAGGGTTAGATTGGTTGAAGACATGCGCACCATCGACGTGCAGTACGCCTTAGTATACAGCGTCATCGTGCCCCCATGTAGGCAATCGGGGTGAAGTGTCTTGCCCAAGGACACAACGCGGTTGCCGCAGGTGGGATTCGAACCGAGGACCTCTCGACTTGCAGCCTGCACCTCTACCAACTGAGCCACAAATACAAGTAACAAGCGGTGTGCATCCGAGATGCAGAAGTCTAGTTGTGGTGGCAATCGGAGAGTGTTTCATGTCCATAACCTGGTTATGAATCATATGCTGGTTGTCAAATCTGGAACCTTTGTTCAAGTTATAATGCTAATAAGTTCAGAATTCATAAAAATTAAGGCCCATAATTCTGTGATGAAAAATTGGGCCGGGCCAGGACAGATTTTTAACTCGCTTGAGATATTATTGCAAAAGACCTGTACAACAAATATCAGTCAAATCGGAGAACGCTTGTTCAAGTTACTGGACTAATAGTGCGAGAACACCCGGACGCCCACCCGTCTGGATGCCCACTCAGATGCCCAGACGTCCACCCACACATACACACCGACCATCACCAAACACAACTAGCCAAAATACAAATCAGTACTGAGGTTAGCAACCGCACATGTGATGCTGTGATTCAGAAAGAGAATGTTTTTACCTACATCGAGTTATGGTGCAAGCCGAAGCCACCGTTTTTATTTCAGTAATTAAATGATAAATAAATGACCTGCATAACAAAATAAATTAGACTAGATCATTTTTTGCCACGATGAAATATTTTCATACTGCTTCTAAAAACACTTCCAAATATTTAAAAATTTCAGTAACAGTGCAAACCTTTATGGCATATGTGCTAAGCACAGATATAGAGCTCGCAGATATACCAAGTTTTCGGTACGATTTTGATATTTCTTTGATATCGAATATTGTACCAAACACAAATGAATTTTACTGAAATTTCAATATTTAGATTTTGTGCAAGCTGGTCGGGGATAAGGCAGGAATTCCTCATAACGTGCTAAAAACATGGCAGAATACAAATCTAAGAGTGCATGGGCGACACATTTTGAAAGAACTGACAAGATGTCTTGCAGGTGTAAACATTGTAATAGTTCAGTAGCTGTGTCAACAACCAACATGACCAATTTACGATCTCTCATTCACAATCATCACAAAAAAGATTTCAACAATACTGAGAAAGAAATTACCTTGAAGTCGGCAGTGGTGAAAGGAAAATTGTCAAGTTTTTCTTTCATTTTCAATAGAGGAAGTTCAGCTTGTGGAACGTGTACTATTCAACATTTGCTTTTTGATCAGTATCCGGATTTTATTTTGTTAATAACTTAACTATTCAAAGGTCTGGTATTATTTAAACTAAGACCAACTGATACTTCGAGTCACAATGTGTGAGAAAAAGTTATGAACTTAAGGCAGCCCCATGACCATGTGCTCACTGCCATGACTATGGTGTTTTACGATAGATGCGAGATAACTCTACTGTCTGAGTTACGCTGGTGGCCCTTCAGGGTTATGATATAGGGTTAAAACTTAAAAGTGAAAAACAGATGAACATCATCTCATCCTCTGAGTTTCTGCATTATAACATTTAATTGCCAACTTATGTCAGTAGGAGGTGTGACTTAATTGCTGTTGATTGCCTGTTACAAGTACTGAATATCAATCAGCCTTCGCATCTTACAATTCTGCAGAAATTGCGATACACTACCATGCATCAAATGTGATTCTCTATTGATTTGCTACGCTAACCTAATGCGCTATTATTTCAAATTAGTGCAGAATACTGGACAGGACTTCTAGTTTTAACTGTATGGGCAATATCCTGGTGAATAGAGATGAATCTTTAGGAACAATTATGAGACCTTGTTGCAGCAATTCATATAAAATTAGTTGCAATTACAGCCTAATCATGGCATCAGCTGGAAGGGCTGTCATGATTAATCGATTGTCGATCGGTCGTGCCGAAATCAATTATTATTTCTCGTTGTCGAAGAATCGGTAAATTTTACCCCGTTCTAAACATTTAATAATTAAAAAACAATTTGATAAAAAAAACTGTGG
Organism: Pictodentalium vernedei; assembly: GCA_031216915.1. Lineage (NCBI taxonomy): Eukaryota > Metazoa > Mollusca > Scaphopoda > Dentaliida > Dentaliidae > Pictodentalium > Pictodentalium vernedei. The sequence goes on along the minus strand of JAUFNR010000200.1, from coordinate 16,732 downwards.
TTTCTAAAGATAAAAGGTCAAGAACGTCGCCGTTAAACCTCAAGAAGCCATTAGAAGCATTTGTCTTTTAGGTACATTCAAAGCTTTGATGTTCTGAACTTTTGAACCGTCAGTGTAATAATCAAGACTGGTCAGCAGTTGCGAACTTGTACCTAAAAGAGGATCGTCTTCGATGTTTACTTGAGGTAGGTCAACTGACTTGAACTTTATTTTTAACAACTTCAAAGAGAGGGAGAGGGGTCATCTAGGTATGATTAATCGATTATTATCAATTACTTGCAATGATTAATCGGTTCCTAAATTAAAAAATCGTGACAGCCCTAATCAGCTGGCATGCTGCAGAAGAGCATAGCAACCATAATTACTATTTATGGTAGAGACATGAACTATTGTCATTTCCTGTTTTTGTACATATGTTACATCTTAAGATCATCAACAGTTTAAAATGATGTTGAGCATCAACCAATCATCAGCATGGGTGTTTGCATCTGCCTGAAGTATAGCTGCTCTGTTGGCCAATAAATTGGTGCTTATCAAACATGTAAATTGTACTTATATACCTTATGGGATCAATTTCAGTTCTCAGCATTTGTCAAAGATAACAAGGGCTACGCAAAGCGTGGGACACTGCCCCAACCAATATGCATGTTCGAAATAGCCTTGAAGGTACAGTGGAACAGAACAATTTTCTAAGTCGAAAGAGTGGGAAAAATAATTGGATGGAAACCATTCCTTGTGCATATCCGTTACCTATGCAGGTCTATCAGCATACCAAAGGAGATTCAAATCCAAAGGATGGGTTTGAAATTACAATCCAAAATGTTTGTACGGATGGACAGAAAGACGGATGGGCAGTTGGACGAAGGACTTCACTAGATACCCCCAAAGCCCCCTTCGGAGGTTGGGGCATAATAATACAGGAGTGTAAGCAGGATAGTTTTTTTTTCATGCAATTGTACTTACGAAGCAAATCTTCCAATTTCTACTTGTATTATTGGGTACTGCATTGCTTGTTCCAAGATGACATCTTCAGGTCTGAAGCCTGTTGAAGCATTATCAGATTTTGAAGCATGTGGACTGTAAATACGTAGAATGCCATGAAAACTTCCAATTATAAGTTTGTCTGTAAAAAAGAAAACAAATGTGCAAATCAGATAAATATTTATTTATTGGTGTTTAAGCTCACTTTCAGCATCTCATGACAGCAAAAAAAAATGCCGCTCAGGATCACCGATCCAATGTTGAGTTGTGACAACAGTTCCTTGCACCAAGGCCAACACACCTATGAAGTTTCATGACTCTAGGTTGAACCACTATCAAGTTCTCATCCAGAAACCAATTGTTGCGATATACTATGTTCAAGGTCACTGTGACCTTGACCTTTGACCTGGTGAGTCCAACATCAATAGGGTTCTTCCTCGCACCAAGGCCAACACGCCTGTAAAGTTTCATGACTCTAGGTTGAACCACTATCAAGTTATCATCCGGAAACCAATTGTTGCGATATACTATGTTCAAGGTCACTGTGACCTTGACCTTTGACCTGGTGAGTCCAAGATCAATAGGGTTCTTCCTCGCACCAAGGCCAACACACCTATGAAGTTTCATGACTCTAGGTTGAACCACTATCAAGTTATCATCCGGAAACCAATTGTTGCGATATACTATGTTAAAGGTCACTGTGACCTTGACCTTTGATCTGGTGAGTCCAAGATCAATAGAGTTCTTCCTCGCACCAAGGCCAACCCACCTATGAAGTTTCATGAATGTAGGTTGAACTACTATCAAGTTATCATCCGGAAAGGAATTGTTGCGATTTACTATGTTCAAGGTCATGTTGACCTTGACCTTTGACGTAGCAAGTCCAAAATCAATAGGGTTCTTCCCCTCACCAAGGCCAATCTACCTATGAAGTTTCATGAATGTGAGTTGAACCATTATCAAGTTATCATCCGGAAACCAATTGTTTAAGATTTACTATGTTCAAGGTCACTGTGACCTTGACCTTCGACGTAGCATGTCCAAAATCAATAGGGTTCTTCCTCCCCCCAAGACCAACCTACGTATGAAGTTTAATGAATGTGAGTTGAACCACTATCAAGTTATCATCCGGAAACCATTTGTTTACGCCCGCCCGCCCGCCCGCCCGCCCGCCCGCCCGCCATTCACCAAACTATAAGTCGAGTTTGACTTCGTCACAACTCGACTAAAAAGGAATGAAGTTTACCCTTTACCCAACATAACGCTGAAAACCTGCCAGCTCTATTTACAAAAATCATTTAATTTTCATTATTTTTTAAAATTTTTTGTCTCAAAACATATCTTATAAGCACTTAATATTTATTTATTGGGGTTTAACGACTGCCAGGGTCAGCTCATGTTGGAGTTTTACAGGAGGAGGAAGCCAGAGTACCCAGAGAAAACCACAGAGCAATGGCGAGCAACTGTCAGACTCCCCAACGTACTAACTCCACACAAACAGGGTTAACATTGGTTGAAGGCAAGTGCACCATCGATGTGCAGTATGCATTAGTACACAATGCTACTGTGTCCCCACAGGGTGGGATTCGAACCGAGGACCTCTCGGCTTGCAGCCTCATCTCTACCTACTGAGCCACCACACTACCATGACCACTCATTGGAACAAGCTTGTTGAATCATTTCAATGAGGGGCCATAAGCTATGTTTTGATGCAAAAAATAAAAAAATTAGTTTTGTTTTCACGTGTCATCTGCCTTTCATGTTTGGTAAAAGTTAAAGGGTTAAGTTTAGGCCCCAAAAAGTAGATCTTCTGTTTCTCAGGCCATTTTTGTAAAATTGCATGTGGGCAGGCGTTTTTTTATTTTATCATTTAATTTTTTGTAATTATTTCTTTGCCAAAGAAAGTCCATGTCCATGATTTGTTTTTATTAGGCCTCATAATCTATAGAATAGCAGGGGTGGCGGTGTATTTAATCCCTCGAGTGTAAGAAGGTTTTACAATGCTAAAACATAGCAAAGCCTTGTTACACTCAAGCGACAAATTTATCAATTTTATTAACTTAGGTAAAATATCAGACATAAACCATTTAATTTTTTATTTTTCAAGTTTGCATCGGTTTTAAAAAGAGAGCATGCGGCAGCCAAAAGGGCCATGAACTTGTGTTAGTCCGAGTAAGTTAGTTGCTCTAAGAAATTGATGTGAAAATGGCATATTTAGTGCAGTTTAAGACTCACCACTGGATTAATTTACATACAGCTGATTCATTGCATATAAGGTCCAAATTGTCCACATTAGACCTTTGATTCAACCAAAGTGTTTGTATCATTCAAAACACTGTTCGATAACATATTTCCATGCTCAACGATGACAACTCATCCAGAGTTTAAAACTGATAAAGTGATTAAATATTGGCTACATAGAGATCATTACCATTATGTGGATGAACAAAATATGTATCCGAGGCTCACTCCGGATTCTAAGGGCAGATCACGACGAGTAATAATGGTAATAATCATTTTATCTTACAATATATTGGGGATAAGTCAAAAATGTAGACGAATATATAACGAACTATTTATTCATACGGATGAACAAAAAGAAAAAAAAATGGAACTCACAAGAAAGGAACGTGCTTGTATCCGACCCCCTGATACAGAAGAATCCTCTTAATTGAATATCCATTTTGCCAGGGAAAATTATTCAATTAACAGGAGTATACAATTAACAGGGATTTGGTCAGTTTCCTGTGTTCTGGAGGTAAACAGAGCTTTTATTCTTTTATATCTTGTTTGACAGAGCTCATAGAGCTCTGTCAAACAAGATATAATAGAATAAATGCCTGTATTGGATGTAGTGAGGCCAAAAAGGTTGAAAAATAAGGGGAATTTGATGCGTATCACATTAATTTTTTCGACATATTATAAAAATTTATATACAATTAACAGGAGTTTACTCTACAACCCATATGCAATTAACAGATCAAATTTGTACTGAAGGTATGGTAAATGGTTTTGTGTTAGAAAATTATATTCAATTAACAGGGATATACAATTAAGAGATATCCAATTAAGTGGGCTCCACTGTACAAACATCTGTATCAGGGGGTCAGATACACGACAGTTGCAGAGTTAATACAGACAAAATACATGTTGATTGGAAGATAAATGAATTTGAAAGAAGTTGAGGTGACAAGATATGTATTATGTGAGCATGTGCAGTTTGTATCATTGGGCATTTTGCCAATGGCTTCATTCGCTGGATTTAGAACTTAATTCTTTTGCTATGGAAACCCCACGGACTTCCTCATATTTTATAAGTTATTTCATAGAGATTGGCTGTTTAAACTGACGTCATGATAGCACCATACCCGGAAATTTTGTTGCATGCAACTGATAACGGTAATTAAAGGTATGTAAATGTATATGTAGGCATTTCCCATTAAGGGTCCCTCAAAAACGAATACTTGTCTGTTCCCCAAGCATTCTCTTGACCCCAACTTCTCTTCAAAGGCCAACCTGTCAATTTGAGGCGAATGGCCTAGTGTTGAAATGATTAGTGATTTTCAGGAATCGACTAGTCACCAGCAGTAATCGATTACTAATCGACTAGTCGAAGCCCCCATGTTATTGTTATCAAACACGTGTACCTCCGTTCTTCCCTGGTTAAAACTAACAGTAATACTTGCAATGAAACAATGACAAGTGAAGCTTTCAAAGTCCCAAAAACCTCTTTCAGTTTCGAGAGAGAATTAATGTTGGTAGCTTCTGTTTAAAATGATTTTTTCTCAATATAGTCACTGATATTTTAATAAAATAAATCATTATTCAGGTTTTTTTTATATTATTTGTTCCATCCCATTGAATGTTAACAAAAGGAAGTGCTCTTTACGCATGCGTGATGTACATCCCCTGTCGAAAATTAAGCACAGTTAACGCCCACAGCAGTCATCAGCCTGTCAACAATTGTACACCGAACACTCCCTACAACTTCTCTTATTATGACTTAACCTCTTATCTGTCCATAATTATGCGTACATCGAACACGCCTACTAATTTCCATATTGTCTGCTTTGAAAATCATCACCTGACCTGATTGGGTTTCCGCTTAACTCAGTTGCAGTTCAAGGAAAAGCTAGTTTCACTTTCAATTTCCCGGAAACTCGCAGATTTCCAGGAATTTGTCCGCATGTATTTACAAAATGAAAATAAAAAACACATGGATTTTGTAATTGGTTCTTTAGTGATAACAAATTGTTCCAAATATGAACTGGTATGTGTTCTTCCATAATTTCTCTTTGATGTTTCTGTAAGACATTTCGAACTTACCAGTACCTGGTGAACAAATTGATGTCCGTAGGTGGCCTAATTTCATGTCAACTTTGGGTCCTAATTTTCCTGCAGGCTGCTCCCTCGACAATAAGCTCACCCATATATTTTTCCCTGTTTACTTCACGCACACCTGGTCTTATTCAATCTCTGGTCAGTTGGCCAACTAGGGTTGTTATTCATGCAGTCGGAAACATCAAACCCATTATTTCCGTGGGTTGTTTTTTGATTTCGGGAGTTTACTTGTGACGTTCGCAACAATGTTGGGTGAGTTTAAGGGGATGGTGTATGGTTGGAGCAGATGTTCCGACTAATCGACCAGCAGATTTAGGGATCGACTAATTTAATAATCGCGTCGACATCGATTAATCATCTAATCGTTTCAACACTAGAATGGCCGCTTGGGCCGCATGAAGGTTACCTAAAATGAAAAACAGGTCTCGCCAAACTGTCACCGGGTTGCCAAGTTGAATGATCTAGTATGAATGAATGGTGGAATGATGTTGAGCATCAACCAATCATTAGGTTCGTAGGTGTTTTTATTTATTATTGGCTAACAGAGCAGCTATACTTCAGGCAGATGCAAACACCCATGCTGATGATTGGTTGATGCTCAACATCATTTTAAACTGTTGATTATCTTAAGATGTAACATAGGTACAAAATCAGGAAATGACAATACTTCATGGCTCTGCCACAAATAGTGATTAAGGATGCCATACTCTTCTGCATGCTAGTCCATGCCAAGATTAGATTTTCGTTGTCAATCTTCCATGGAAGACGTGTGTCGCCTGGCATTTCAGACAGAATTCTAAGTGGAAAAGGAACATAAACACAGCGGATCAAAAAATAAAATAGGAGGTGCACAATGCCATGATGTGATAAAGAATCACTGAAAGTTTCATTAAAATCCATTCATAGGTTAAAGAGGAGTGGCGGATAAGAGAAGCCTGGCATTTCGGACAGAATTCTAAGTGGAAAAGGGGCATAACTCTGGAAAAATACAGCGGATCAAAAAATAAAATAGGAGGTGCACAATGCCATGATGTGATAAAGAATTACTGAAAGTTTCATCAAAATCCATTCATAGGTTAAAGAGAAGTGGCGGATAAGAGAAAGTGTGATGCGGACGACACGGACGACGCAAGACGACAAAAGTAATCCCTATATGTCGCTCCCCACTTCGTGGGGCGGCGACACAACAATAATTACAACTAATTTGTATTTGAATTGCTGCAACAGAGCCTCATTATTGTGCCTATAGATTCATCTCTGTTCATTCAAGGAATATTGACACTATAATATACTACCATTACTACTATCCTGTCACTTGAAGCACTTGCACCAGGATGTGACTGTAGATTCAAGCAGACCTGTTGTCCAAGAAAATCATACGCCTACCACTACCACCTTCAACCCCCCTTGGGGGGTTGAAGGTGGTAGTGGTAGGTGTATGACTTTCTTGGACAACAGGTCTGGGTACACACACAGGTCTTGTCAAGTGTGTGTTCGGTTGTTGAGTGAGACATCTAGATGTCTAAGAGATTTAGCTTTACCTTAGTAAAGTTAATAAAATCACTGATGTAGTCTGTTAGTTTCAGTTTCAATGAGTTCGTTCAACTGGATACTTAAAATGCTGTGTAAAGCTAATTGCTCTCCTAAACTGAGGAGAGCGATTTTTTGCCCTCCTGCATTTTTCAGACTGCCAGGCCTGAAAATTTTAAAATGATTTCGGCCATTACATGCCGTACACATCTTACCCCATGCCGGACAGTTGGCTTTTCCAGATTTGTGTTCTTCCACAAAAGTCACAACAATTATATGGTACATTATTGGAAGTTGCACTTTCAGGGTTAATGCTATGTTTGCCGTGTTTTGGTTTCTCAAATTTTGTTAGCGCTTGATGGAATCAAGTTTTATTAGCAGGATATTGTCTGTTCATGCAAAAACTTGGCTGTGATACAACAGTTCATATATCATCATAGTCGTCATATATACATTACATGGAGAGTGGATTGTAACTAAATCACCTGGGGAGTGGAGTTATCACCCAAAGTATCACTTTCAAATTCTGTGCATGTGGGCAAAAACATATGCAATGTTTCAGCCGATGGACCTCCGGGTATAACCCGGAGGTCCATGGGCTGGAACTTTGCTTGTGCTTGTTATGCTTTGCAACAAATTTGCAATTATTGCTTGGGTGGAATCTCCACTCTGCGGGTGATTTAGTGATAATACACTCTCCACGTACTGTACATATAATTAATGGGTAACCTGAATCATGTACAGGGGAACAAATGATAAGTAATCAAAGCTCAGGCCAGGTAAATATAAAATGGGTTACACAACATTTTGAAAACAGGAGGTCTGCCATGATCATTTTCTGCTGCATGATTCTCCACAAATATTCACGCCAATTAATTAATGGATTTACGTGGAATTTTTACAGCCTGAGAACACACTTATTACTTTCTGATAATTACTCATAACCTTACCCAGACCTCCTGCATCATTGTCAATGTTGCCAACACAAAGACAGCCATGATCAAACTGTTCATCTTCTCCAACAGAGACTGACCACCAGTCTCTTGTCTTAAACAAAGACATCTCTTCAACTTTGAAAGCACTATATTGTTGAAATGTTTATACAGCCTGAAAAAAAACAATAAATTAAACCACTTAAAATTGTGGGTCACATCATAATGCATACTATTGATAGAACAAGTTGATACTAGTGATTAACTGATGTTCGGCAATCGCATCTGACATCGGCTAATTTTAAGCCATCGGTTGACCATCGGTAGAGGTGTTCGAACATCGGTTCACGCCGATGGTTACATGGGTAAAGGTGTAGAATAGGGGACTTCTCGTTTTTTTAAAAAAATAACGATTTTCTCGCTATTTTTTCTCTGTTTTCTTAAAGTAAACTATATTTTGAACAAAATGACACAAAATTAGGTACCTCTATCATGTTTTAACATGTAAGAGAATAGAGTTTAAATCCCGTTGAATTGCGAGTTTCTCAATTGCCATTTGTTTCATACGCTTAAATTTAGCAGCGTCTGTTGTTTTCATTCGTTGTTACGAGTGACGTCACAGGGGAGAAATCATTCTGTATGATAGCAGGTGCGCTTCGCTTGTGTGCGAGTCAGCTGGGGCGCTTCGCTTGTGTGCGTGTTCCTCGATTTAAGGTCAGTTCAGTTAGGACCAGGGTGAGTTCATCGGTAAGCTAACCCTGGCCCTCACTAGACTGACCCTAAAATTTGATCTAGGGTCAGTTTAGTGAGGGGGCAGGGTTTGTCAGCCGACATTTCAATTACTAAACTCTCCCCGTATGATAGCAATAATGGAACGGAGCGATTGCAGTGAGTTCGACTACGCTGTCGCAATAAAATCGTTAATATTTCTTGAAAAAAACGATAAAAGTATGTGATTTTGTGTCATTTTGTTCAAAATATAGTTTACTTTAAGAAAACAGAGAAAAAATTGCGAGAAAGGCATTATTTTTTTAAAAAAACGAAAAGTCCCCTATTCTACACCTTTACCGTTACATGGAACACCACTGGATTAAAATTGTTTGTATTTACATTTGATTTTAACAATATCATACAAGCAGTAACAAACTTAATAAGTTGTCACAAAGATTGGCAGGATTCAAGATTGGCCAAATCTCATTGATTGGCCTGATCTTCCCCTTGATTGCTGCTCAAGACACACACCCTACGTGTTGTGTGATGACTCAATGAAATGCGACATCAGCAGAAACAAGTTAACAGCACAGCGTCTTTGATCAAAGATGCTGCGCTGTTAACTTGTTTCCACTGATTTTGTATTTGTATTTTTATTTTAACACACACACTGACACTCTTGAGGTCAACAAAGCAATCAACCTGACTGTACTGTAAAATTAACCCTGTTCTATGCATTCTTAAACATACTACCTCCTTTGGTTGTTACTATCTGACATTAGCACTCACAATCGGCAAATTGTGTGCTCAACTAATCGCCAAGGAGATGACGGTCGCAAATCCTCAAAAGGTCTAATGTTCCCCACCGCAGTAACTGCCATTGTCTATGGACAGTTCCTTGTATGTACTGTACTGTAGTATTTACAGGAAAACTATAAACATGACAGCAATAAAATACCCAGCACCACATATTATATTTACAAGGCAGTTCCAAAGGAAGCAACCTCCCCGCCCCTCCCCCCCCCCCCCCCCCATTCCCATACATACACCCCACAGTGGGAATTTTTTATTTTATTTTAAAGTACTTTTTATTTAAATTACTCAAAACCTTTCCAGACTAATTGTAAAGCTAAAGAAAAAACAACCCAACACCCCCTCCCACCACCCCCCCCCCCCCCCCCCCCCCCAGACCTGTTAACCTCTGAATATGACTGTCAATGAGATTTTGGTGAGCGGTAAGTGAGATTTCCATGCTTGTCAGGGAGATTTACGCATGTAGTCAGCACATTAACAATTTACATTTCATGCCTCCCACTCCACCCTTACTCAGCCCTAATACATAATCTTTAATTTTATTTGAACAATTTATATGGTATGCGCCAACAAAAGCATGCAAATAATATATGAATACCACAAGATCCAGCTCTCACAGCTTTCCCAATCACATCCAAGTTCAATTTTTTTTCTTCACAAAGTTCTAAAATATTCAAGGTTTTCGGAGACCTATATCAGTTTTGACCATCATATTAAAATTTGGGGTCCAGTTGAATAATTTTAGATACCTGACAGCTGTTTTTGGTAATTAAATACCCCCCCCCCCCCCCCCCAATTAACAACTCATTAATGGGGGGAGTATATATATGGGGGATTTGAAATTGGGATGATCTAATTTGAAAAGAAACTTCAGAGGCCTGAAGTGCACAGATTTCAGTGAGGGGATATTTCAGTCTTTTGGGGGTTGGGATTTTTTCTCACCGTCAGTAATTTATAATTTTTCTATCACTGTGCGAATACCATTCAGAAGTTTCTGGGAATAAACGCCTCAACTATGACTCCTACAAGGGAACAGAAATAAGTGTTAACCCATTACCTAAAATGAAAAGCAGACGGCAATTGCAAAAAAAAATCTTGAATAACTAATTTTTTGTCTCAAAAACATAGGTTATGAGCCCTCGTTGGAATGAGCTTGACGAGCTCATTCCAATGAGGGGTCATAACCTATTTTTGGGGGACAAAAAAACAAAAAATAATGAAAATTAATTGGCGATTTTTAGAATAGCGCTGGCCGGTTTTTGCCATTATGTTGGGTAAAGAGTTAATGACTATTCCAAAATACATCAGTTGTGTACAGATTTTCAGCTGTACTTTTTCAGCGTATCACAGAGGCAAGGTGAATTTGTGACCCATTTTTAACTGTATTCCACTGCCTTACAGTAGTGGATACAAGGCTGGAAATAATCTTTTTTCCAGTGCAGATTAAACTGTCCTGTCCCAAGTAGTTGGTACAGGTCGTTTTAATTTAGTGCAGGTCATTTTCAACATATTGCTTTACACATTGTAAATTGACATATGGTGAATACTAAATGAGGAACTGGCTTGTTAATTTGCAATTGAATTTAAGTTTATACTGAATTACCTGTGTTTTTTAAACTCAGATTCTAAAATTGAGCAGAATTTTGCGTCGGTCAAAATGTCTTATCGATTTCAAAGTGTGTAGGTCAAAGTAAGTTTGGTTACGGCCATTGTCCTTGTCTCACCACTTATTTCGAGCCTTGAGTGAATAACAGACCGAGTGGGTAATTAAATAAATGTGTCAATGATACTGCAACTTCACCAAGCAGGGACTGAACAAAATAAATAGCTGTATGATGTGATATAGGAATTGTAAACAATTTAATTGCAAAATCTGAGATGGCCTCTGGCAGCCAGGTTTTTTAATGAAATTTAAAAAAAAACATGATTTCTAGGGCCCTGCGAATCGCTCATTTCTGATTCAAATCGAATATCTAATCGAATCACTGTTATTATTCTAAATCGAATCGAACCTCGAATCGAATCAACAGATGACGGATGGAGATTGGGGTGTTACAAACCTGATTTGTTTCGACTGTGATCGCTCAAGTCCCAACTGATAAAATAATCCAACTACATCATCAAGGCATGCATTTGTAGAAGGCATGCCTTGTGAGGTAGTTGGAATAATACCCTCTAAGGATTATAGTTCATAGTCGATATTGCTTGGAAACTTTAAATTTGCTTTTTTAACAATAGTGGGAACTAGAGATATTGAAATCAGCATGACTGGTGGTATGAGTGAAGATGTTATTTATGTTAATGTTCCACTTAGTCTTTTATTTCAATATTATTTATGTACGATTGCTATATACGTTTTGTGAGACGATGAAGCTACCTGATACGAAGCTATACTCATCTGAAAAAAAGATTCAAGAGGAAACAAATCGGGCAGCCAATTTCGAATCGAAGTTAATATCAACTTAAGATAGGAAATCGCATCGAATCTCGAAGCTTCGCAGGGCCCTAATGATTGCTCCCATGTAGACATCACCCTAATTCGAGTTGAAAAAGATTGAGTGAGAGATGCATCCCATAGGGTGTGTGGGAGAAAGGAATTGTTGACAATTTATATGCCAAATCCAAGATGGCCACTTGCGGCCATGTTTTTCAATGAAATTCAGAAACATTTGATAGCTCCAATCTAGAAGTCACACCAAAGCTAAATATGAAATTTGAAAAAGATCATGTAGCCTGTAGCATGTGCAAATGGAACTGCTGACAATCTATATGCCAAATCTAAGATGGCCACTGGTAGCCATGTTTTTCAACAAAATTCATAAAAAATAAATAGTTCCCATTTAGAAATCACACCAAAGCTACATATGAAATTTGAAAAAGACTGAGTGAGAGATGCAGCCTGTAGGGTGTGCCAATGGAATTGTTATTTATTTATTGGTGTTTAAGGTCACATACTTATGCAAAATGGCTAATCGTGACCATGACAGTTTTACGGGTGGAGGAAGACGGGAGTACCCAGAGAGAACCACCGAGCAACAACAAGCAGATGTCAGCTCTCCAACATCGTAACTCTGAACTCTGCACAGCGGCACAGGCAGGGTAAGATTGGCTGAAGACATGTGCACCATCGACATGCAGTACGCCTTAGTACACAGCATCATCGTGCCCCCATGTAGGCAATTGGGGTGAAGTGCCTTGCCCAAGGACACAACGCGGGAGCGCAAATTAGTCACTGAATGGAAGTGTTAATGACACTGTAGCTCAACTTGTTAAGACATGTATAGTATGTGACACAGCAATGACAAACATGACCATAGCCTGTAACAAATGTATAGGTAAAGTATTGTAAAGGTGGGTGACAGTCAGATACTAAACTAGAAAAGAAATCTTTGAGTCCCAGAGTGGGTCTGACTGAACCCCAAAATATTTGTTCTCATAGCACAGTGATAACAAAGGCACCCCAAAACACACTCGTTCCTGTCCCAAGGTGAAAACAAAGGTACCCAAGAAGTTTCATGAAGATCAGTTCATAAATACGAGCTGTATAGAAGTTGTGACAAACAACTGATTGGACCTAATTTTGGTACAAAATGGCCACTGGCAGCCATCTTGAATTTTGGACTGCACCCAGAAACACTCGTTCCAAAGGTGATAACAAAGGTGGTACCCAAGAAGTTTCGTGAAGATTGGTTGATAAATACAGCCTCTAGCCCGAGCTGTATTGACATGTGCACTTACAGTGTATAAGTAGCACTGAATAAATCAAAGTTCATCTAATTTGCATAATTTCTGCACGAGAAAAAATACTGTACTATATGTGATGTATTCCATGTTACTAAACATTCATACAAAAATTTATTCAAATCAGAACTTTCATACAGAGGTTCTGTACAAAAGACTGATTGCACTAATTTTGGTACAAAATGGCTTCTGGTGGCCATCTTCAATTTTGGACCACACCCAAAAACACTCGTTCTCATCCCACGGTGATAACAAAGGTACCCAAGAAGTTTCGTAAAAGATCGATTCATAAATACGGCCTCTAGACTGAGCCGTATAGAAGTTGTGTACAAAAAACTGATTAGACCTAATTTCAGTACAAAAATGGCCACCGGCAGCCGTCTTGAATTTTGGACCGCACCCAGAAACACTCGTTCTCGTCCCAAGGTGATAACAAAGGTACCCAAGACGTTTCGTGAAGATCAGTTCATAAATACAGACTCTAGCCCGAGCCGTATTGACATGTGTACTTACTGTGAGTAAATAGCACCGAAAAAATCAAAGTTCATCTAATTTGCATAATTTCTGCACGAGAATAAAACCTGTATTATATGTGATGTATCCCATGGTACTAAACATTCATACAAAACATTAAAATTATCCAAATCAGCGCTTTCATATGGAAGTTCGGTGCAAAAATCTGATTGCACCTAATTTTGTACAAAATGGCTGCCATCGGCCATCTTGAATTTTGGGCCGGACCCAAAAACACTGGTTCTTGTCCCACGGTGATACCAGAGATACCCAAGAAGTTACGTGAAGATCGGTTAATAAATACGGCCTCTAGCCCGAGCTATATTGGTATTTGCACTTACAGTGCTGAGTTTAACACTAAATACATCAAAGTTAGTCTAATTTGCATAATTTACGCATGAGAAAAAAACCCGTATTATATGTGATGTATCCCATGAAACTAAACATTCATACAAAAAATTATTCAAATCAGCGCTTTCATATGGAAGTTCTGCGCAAAAATCTGATTGCACCTACTTTTGTACAAAATGGCTGCCAGCGGCCAACTTGAATTTTGGATCGGACCCCAAAACACTCGTTCTCATCCCACAGTCATAACAAAGGTACCCAAGAAGTTTCATAAAGATCGGTTCATAAATACAGCCTCTAGCCCGAGCCGTATTGAATTGTTGACGGACAGACGGCCAGACGGACACCTGGCCATGGCATAAGCTCAACTTTGGCGAAGAATGGAATTGTTGACAATTTATATGCCAAATTTAAGATGGCCACTGGCGACCATGTTTCCAACAAAATTCAGAAAAATTCAATAGCCCCCCCCCCCCCCCCCCCCCCCCCCCCCCCCCCACATTTAGACATTACTCCAAAAGCCATGTATAAAATGCAGTTTCATCTAAACCGTATCAACAAAGCGTCTGGAATAAGGGCCAACTCTGCTGCAGATATGCTGAGGCAGGTTCAGCTGGTTAGCAATGCGCCTGTGTATATAGAGGAGGGACTGAACGTTTGCTTTGACCCTAAATATTTCCAGTTACGGCTCGCATGGACCCACACTGGAAAACAGCCGTAGGATGCCACCCCCAAAAGTATGGGAAAATCATTAATGACCCAGACAAGATGGAGAAACTAAGATCCCCCACTGCCAATTCTGCAGTTGTTGCAGTTGGACCTATTTGAAGCACTTTCACTTAAAGATTTTACAAGACAGGACAGTAGTTTAGTAGTAGACTATTACTGTTGGTGATAGTGATCGACCAATAACAAAAATGACCTGTCACCCAGAAGGTTGACGGTTTGCTTGATGACCGATATCCGATGTCGATTTATTGATAGTTTTAGTGAGCAATATTTAAATTTGATTATTAACTTAACCCGCTATTCAGGGGAAAAGGATAGGTAAGAGATGCTTAATATATCCTCCACCCATCATACAGCTTTGACATTCGGCACTGATGGTACCCAGTCGAGTTCAGTTATAATTCTTCGAAGTCAAAATACTCAATTATCATATTACGTCATTCTCATTTGCTGGCCCTCACTTGTGGAATAATTTACCAGAACACCTAAAAAGACTGTCAAATGTCAACCTTTTCAGGAAAGATCTCAAAACATACCTGTTTCAAAAAGCCTATAAGTGATGTTCTGGACTTTAAGATACTGTATACATGTCTATTCCGTTTGTATATTTGCACGAGATCAGTAACATGTACAGCACCTTAGAATATGGCTCTATATCTTCTGAACTATAATTTTGGCGCTATATAAATGTGTATATTATTATTATTATTATTATATGAAACTTGTAACCTTGCATATTATCTTGTTGCACAGACATTGCAGGGACTCTTCTGCCCTCTTTGGGAAAGGGTCCAGGGCCCATGCAACTGGGAAATACACATTATAAAGGCTCCAACTGGGAATTTGTTTTGGAGAAGAAACTCATCAAGAATACGAAATATTACCATCAGAATAATGAACTGAGACCTCTTTGATACTCTACATTCTGTAGATAACCCCCATCCCCTGACTATGCACCTGGTATATTTACATCCCCTGCAGTTGAATAAATGGAAGTTCCGTCAGAGACTTTGCACTTTCAAAAATAGTGAAGTAGGACTGATCTACAATTCCATCGAAGCTCCACCAGCGGGAAGGCCACACCCACCTCAGGCCTATGGCCATCGGATATGCATGTGGCATGTATCGACCTGGCTACCCCCTCCCCCCACCAAAACAAACAATGCTACCCCCCCCCCCCCCCCCCCCCAAATATAAGAAATCCTAGCTTCGCTTCTGGATAACAGCCTTGCTTTGAAAACACCGCTGGACAATAAGACTCTGGCAGTCAAAGACATTTGAGATGAAGTGAGAAAGGTGAACTTATACCAGAACCGTAAAAACACGTTTAATCAGAACCACGGAATGCATATAGCTCGTTAATGATGGGTGGGGTGGTGTCCATTTTTTTGTCAAGAACCATAGGCATATGAGGCCGGGACGACTGCAGCCCTCCATTCCCAGAGAATCGATGTGGCGGGGGAGTGAGTGTGTGTGTGTGTGTGTGTGTGTGTGTGTGTGTGTGTGTGTGTGTGTGTGTGTGTGTGGGTGGGTGGGTGGGGGGGGTGGGGGGGGTGCATCACTTGAGAGGGGAGGTGTATGTGTGGGGGGGGGGGGGGGGGGGGGGAGGATGGCGCATTTTCCACAAGAAAACAACCGCCCAATGACCCACGCATGTATAAACAAAAGATTCACGGAACACTTGATTCTAGTACACAAAACGAAAGGAAATCTTGCGACGAGAAATATTATATTTCATTATGCACTGCGTTTTCAATGCGAAAGCAATTGGATCCATGCAGTGAGGCAGAAATACGCAGTCTGGAAACTGTGTTTTTTGTACTCCGTGTTCCATTTAGCGAATGAGATTGACCGTTTTCCGTCGTTAGGAAGTATGCACTCTCGAATTCAAACCCCGCTGTTTTTATGCGTTTTTTTAAGTTAAAAATTAAGAGTAACATTTTTCCAATTTGAGAACGTGATGCAGGTGATCTTATTTGGAGATCACTGAGAAGGCAATGGGCATGTGGGCTCAAACAACGCTTTGAAGCTAAAATTGCTAATGTGTAACCCAAATGATTATTCTTTTAGTATGCCAGATTATGCAGCTAACA